>MJUU01005849.1:47043-70582 GCA_002080025.1 Modiolus philippinarum | reverse complement strand
GTGGGGGGAGATTCTTTATTATATACAAGTAAACATCATGTTTCTTTCCTTTTTTTCTTTTTTCTTTATTTCCAATAGGAAAAGTGACTCAAACAAATATTACAAAAAAAATACCGTCTTCCTTCCCCTGCGATTCCCTCGTGCATGTATTACCCTGGGGTTAAAAATACAAAACTTACGTTTTCTCTCTTCTTCGTTCATCTTAAATAGTGTTTACAGGTTCACCACTATTCACCGACATTTTTACTGAATTTAATACACTTTCGATTCACTTTGAAAAATACATAAACCACAATTGAAGTTTATCGGTGTATAAGATATCGGTTAAAATTAAACTTGTAGAACATCTTCATCCATATAATTATTCTTTAATACTGAGTGAACTTTCGTTCATAAAGACATATATAGAACGAAGATAACAATGCAGTAATTAGATAGGCGATAATCCCTTTAATCTCTTGATTACATAAATGTCTCAACAATGGTTTAAGTAAGAGAAACAATGGCCAAGTGTGAATTCATGAATTCACACTTGGCCATTGTATCTCCTTTACATATTATTCTATTTAATGAAAATTTATACTTTTTAATTAGATCAAGTATTAAAATAAATATGATGTAATAATAAATATGATAATTATTGGTCGATTTTAAAAACACAGAATTTAAAGAAAGATAACTCTACTACATATCGATCAATAGACAATCAATAATATGTCTGCCTGATACTGAGGAAACGGTGGTGTATGAATATTTGTAGTAGTAACTATCAAAACATGAACAAATCGCTTCAAATCATTAGTAAAAATACACCTCTTAAATTATGTGTAATCAGATAATTGATCTAGGGTGAGTTAAACTGATAAAAAGTCGCCAAATACCGAACTATTTCCTACGCCATGACATCGTCATCTGGACCCAAAAACCATTATATACTCTTGAATAGATAGTACGCACTGATCGAGTATATGAAAATATCATAACATATTCCCACAGTGACATCTTACTTATTAAAAACGACATGTATGTATATGCTTTCATATGTAATAGGAACTTTGAGAGTTCAATTATGTCATTGAAATGTAATTCAAAAGTAATTGACATTTATTTGTCCCTGTGAACCTGCAATCGATTAAATGGGGTTAATATGTAATTGAAAGTTATGTCAGTTACAAGGTTATTTCGATAACAATCTATTTTTGTAATGAATTAAGATTGATTGTGGTATGCATGTCTCAAAGACTGCATAAAACACACGTCTTGTATACTATACGATTTTACTTCATTATTTATTCAAGGTTATTCACCAGCCCAGTAGGCAGCACTTCGGTGCTGACCCGAAAGCCGATTCTATTTGGAACCTTGCAATATCTAATTTTTTGTAAATTTTGTTGAAAACTAAGGAGTATCTCACTCATGCAAAGCTCTGTCCATGGCTGATTTTGGCTTTACATTTAGATCATATTGGTAATTTGTTCTTTATCAGTTTTTAAACATCTTTGAGTTGATGGTCTTCCAAACGTTTAGATTTTATCTGCACTGAAGAGACATAAGTTGTCGAAATGCGCATATGCAGAATTTAAATTTACAGTAACTTCGGTATTTAGTCATTTATATTGGTAATATATATTTCTGTTGGAGTAAACAAAATTTATTCAACTTGGTAAATGTGATCTCAATATTTTCAATAAATAACAGTACCAACTCTAAAACTCTTAACTCCTCAATTGATGCTTACATCATGCCGGCATTATACTTTGCCTTTTTCACATGTTTAATTGGATTAAGAAGCATATGGGTATATGAAAATTGTATTTCTAATATTAGAACAACTAATTTTGTTTTATACATGTAATTTTAAGTCAATGTTTTGTCTTATTCAGAAATTCTATTGCTGGTCAGCACAATAGTACTGCCCAGACTAGTGCTCAATTACAGCGACGATTACTTCTAAGGTTAGTAATTTTGATGAATTTAAACGCCTGTCAGACCAATATAAATATTTGATAATAATATGACGACCTGAAATCGCTTTGTATCAAAACCGGTGGTAAAAATAATATGTTCTTATTGGTTACATCATAAACAAATGATGGTACTTTCGATAACATCATAGTTTTACATCATTTTTTGCAATGTCACAGACCAACTTATGGCAAAGAATGACGTTTCATCCATGTGTATTTGGACGAATTCTCCTAATCAGAACTGTGCGATTGTCCCATTAGAATCGAAATAATTAACAGCAGTTATATTTTTAAATTATTATGACCACGGGCTAGCATTATGTGGGATACTTTTATCGTAATATTTTTACCATAAAGTGCCAGTCCGTTGAAAAAATTATATGAATATATGGCTACTGTTAATTATTTCTTACCTTTTAACTCACCTGGCTATGCCAGGGTGAGCTATTGCCATCACTTGGCGTCCGTCATCCGTCCGTCGTTAGCTCACTTTCAAAAATTTTCTCCTCTGAAACCACTGGATCAAATTGAACCAAACTTTAACTGAATCATCACTAGGGTATCTAGTTTCAAATATGTAATTTTGTTTGTCTTAGGTCAAACAACAGGGCTGCCGTTACTTAAAATAGAACATATGGGTAAATTACAGTTTTTGGCAAATAACTCAAAAACCGTTACAGATATCAAAAATCTGACATTTTGAAGAAAATCTGATGACCCGTCTTAAATTTATTGCCCTTTTTCCGTAAAATTTTCAAAATTTTGATGTTTTTTATTTTTTATTTAAAAAACTATAACAGATAGAGGTTAAGTTTAAATTGCAAAAATGTTCAACATGTTAAGATCTACCCAAATGGATGTTTTGAAGAAAATCCAAGTACCTATATATGATTGTGGCCCTTTATTGGTCAAATTTTTCGTTATTTTTTACTTTTTGTCCTATATTTCAAAAACGCTTTTAGATAGAGGTCAAGTTTAAATTGCAAAAATGTTCAGCATGTTAAGGAATATATTTTATTGAACACGTTCAAGTTTTCTGACCGCTTCAAAGATGGCCGCCAGCGGGGAACTTAGTTTACCATTTGACTTAATAGGAAAAATAACACAAAGAACTTCTTCTTGAGAACCACTGAATGGATTTGAACCAAACTTGGCATGAATGATGCTTATGAGGTGCTGACCAAGTGTTGTTACTTTGGTGCTGATCCAACATCCAACATGGCCGCGGGGATCTTAATTCTAACATTGGACCCTATGGGAAAATGCATACAAAGAACTTCTACTTTAGAACCACTAAATGGATTTGAACCAAACTTGGCATGACTGATGTTTATGAGGTGCTGACCAAGTGTTATTACTTTGGTGCCAATCTGTCATCTTACATGACCGACAGCATTGGACCCCTGGGAAATGCAAACTAAGTACTTCAAGAGAACTGCTGAATGGATTTAAATCAAACATGACATGAATGATGCCTGTCAGGTGCTGACCAAGTGTCACCAGCTGTGAACTTAATTTAACAAAAGATCTTCTTCTAGAGAACTGCTTAATAGATTTTATCCAAACTTTGCTTATGAGAAGGTGACCAAGTGTTGTTACTTGAGTGCTGATCCATCATCCAACATGGCTGCCAGCAATGAATTGGACCCTAAGGGGAAATGCATACAAAGATATCATGGAAAACCATTGAATGGATTCAATTTAAACATTGCATAAATTAAACTTGTGAGATTTTGACCAAGCTTGCTACTTTGGTGCTGATCCGTCTTCCGACATGGCCACTAGTAGCAAAACTTAGTTTAACATAGGACCCAGTGGGAAATGTATAAAAAGATCTTCTCCTCTGAAACTGCTTGAACAATTTCAGTAAAATTTTGATATGATAGTCCTTATGTGACTCTCTTCAAAGTTTTATGTTAAATAGCTGTCAGCAGGGAACGTAGATTAACATAGGCCCCTTATGTTTAGAAAATGCATTCAAAAATTTCTTAAACTGCTTGAACAATTTAATTACCTTTTATAAAAAGTTTCTGATTTTTATGTACATACACCAACAAAAATGGACCATCAATTGGGAATTATAGTGCTGCAGGATCCAGGTGAGCGATACAGGCTCTTGAGAGCCTCTTGTTTGCATTCATTAATCTGTTGAAAAAATGTTTGTTGGACAAATATATACTTTGCCATTTCTATATGTAAAATATCATAACATATTCCCACAGTGACATCTTCCTTATTGAAAACGACATGTATGTAAATGGTTTTATATGTAATAGGAATTTTGAGAGTTCAATTATGTAATTGAAATGTAATTCAAAAGTAATTGTGAACCTGAAAACGATTAAATGGGTTTAATATGTTATTGAAAGTTATGTCAGTTACAAGTTTATTTCGATAACAATTTTTTTTTGTAATCAATTAAGATAGATTGTGGTACGCATGTCTCAAAGACTGCATGACACCACACGTCTTGTATACTTTACGATTTTTACTTCATTATTTATATTGGTAATATATATTTCTGTTGGAGTAAACAAAATCTATTCAACTTGGTAAATGTGATATCAATATTTTCAATGAATTACAGTACCAACTCAAAAACTCTTAACTCCTCAATTGATGCTTACATCATGCCGGCATTATACTTTGCCTTTTTCACATGTTTAATTGGATTAAATAAAGAAGCAAATGGGTATATGAAAATTGTATTTCTAATATTAGAAACTAATTTTGTTTTAAACATGAAATTTTAAGTCAATTTTTTTGTCTCATTCAGAAATTCTATTGGTGGTCAGCACAATAGTACTGCCCAGACTAGTGCTCAATTACAGCGACGATTACTTCTAAGGTTAGTTATTTTAATGAAATTAAACGCCTGTCAGACCAATATAAATATTTGATAATAATATGACGACCTTAAATCGCTTTGTATCAAAACTGGTGGTATAAATAGTGTGTTCTTATAGGCTACGTCATAAACAAATGATGGTACTTTCGATAACGTCATAGTTTTACACCAGTTTTTTTTTGCAATGTCACATACCAACTTATAGCGAAAATGGCGTTTCATCCACGTGTACTAGGGTCAATTCTCCTAATCGGAATTGTGCGAGTGTCTCATTTGAATCGAAATAATTACCAGTAGCCATATATTTTAATTATTTTGATCATGGGCTTGTACTATATGGTTTGACCACGGGCTTGTACTATATGGTTTGACCACGGGCCTGTACTTTATGGGATACTTTATCCCTTCCTGTTCGCTCGGGGTTAAATTTTCCCCGAAAGTGCCAGACCTTGAAAAAAATAATATAAATATATGGCTACTTTTAATTATTTGTTACTTTTTTGTATTCATTTATCTGTTCAAAGAATTTTAGTTGGACAAATATCTACATTGCAATTTCTTTATGTAAAAATATCATATTCCCACAGTCACATCTTATTTATTGAAATCGACATTTATGCTTTCATATGTAATAGGAACATTGAGTTCAATTTATGTAATTGAAATGTAATTGAAAAATATTTGTCATTTATATGCGCTTGTGATGCTGCAATCGATTAAATGGGGATAAAATTTAATTGAAAGTTATTTCAGTTACAAATGTATTTATTTATACATTTTTATTCAATTTCAGTACTAACTCATAAACACCTAACTGCACTGATGTGACACTGTTTAATCTGCACTGATGAGACATAAGTTGTCGAAATGCGCATATGCAGAAAATAAATTAGCAGTAACTTCGGTATTTTGTTATTTATTACCACTGGGCCGATGCCTCTGCTGGTGAACTGTAATTCACCAACCCAGTAGTCAGTACTTCGGTGCTGACCCGAAAACCGATTGTATAAAAACTTGCAATATCTAGATTTAACAAAATTTTGTTCAAAACTAAGGAGTATCTCCCTCACGCATAGCTCTGTCCTTAGCTCAATTTTTGGTTTTCTATTTAGATCCTTTGGGTTAATTGTTCTCTATCAGCTTTAACATGTTTTTCGGTTAATGGACTTCCAAATATGTTGGTTTTATCTGCATTGATGAGACATAAGTTGTCGGAATGCGCATATAAAAAATAAATTAGCAGTAACTTCGGTATTTTGTTGTTCTTTACCCTTCCGTCTTTTCGAGGGTTGATGCTTACATCATACCAGCATTATACTTTGCACTGTTTTATGTTTTGTTCGATGATGAACATGTTGGTTAATGAGAAAGTATTTCTAGTGTACTTTAATTCTTATGTTTGTCTCATTCAGAAATAGCATTGGCCAGCACTGTAGTGCTGCTCAAGTACAGCCAAGATCAATACTTATGTAAGTAACTTTACTGAAAGAATATGATTACTTCAGATGTATTTGTTGAAAATTATACGTTTTTTTTACAGTAATTTGATCACAAATTAGTTTGAATTAAAAACAAAGATGAAAAGTGTTGCAAAGCAAACTGCCGTTTTTGTTCTTGTGTGATTTTCTTCACTTTTAGACCCCCACATAAAAAAGAGTAAGGTAATAAACGATTTATTTTGTCTATATGTAAAGTGATGCCAAAGTTATTACTAAGTAAGTTAATTTACCGAAAGTATAATGACTTCAGACATATTTGTGAATTGCTCATCAATGAAAACGTTTCATGAAATTAATTAAAATATATATATTGTTTTTTTTATACATGTACTGCTGACATACCACAAAAGAATGCACATTTTTCCAAGCAATCATCGATAAAGGGAACTCTGAAGTCCAGTCATTTCGCCTCGCATATCCAGTGTTTATTTTCAGACTCGTTAATCCTTTAGTAATCGATTACATTTCTGAAGAAGTAAATGGCAATTACAATTGAATACTTCATTATTTGTGTTTGTTTATATTTTTCATTGTATGCTCCAGCAACATAATTTGGAGAATATAGTTTTTCCCTTGTTTTCACGCATGAGTTTACGATGTTTTTTGTTTGATAATAGGAATACTGTTCATAGCAAAATTTCTTTCAATATTGTTTTATATGCCCAAGAGAAACGAAATTTCGAAAATTGCTGCTTTAAAAAACTTTACCATTCGATGAATGACAGGGCTTTCATATTTTGCATTGTACATGCCTTGTGGCAAGACCTTTTGATTGGTTTCAGAATATTGACATTGTGACCTTAACCTTGGCCTCTGAACACATTCATGCAAACTTTAACGTTTGGTTTGTCTTTTGAATGGGGAGTGCTAGAGCTCTGACATTTTGCATGTGTATTCCATGAGACAAGGCCTTTAAGTTGATAACAAATTATATGACTTTGTGACCTTGAACTTAGATAAACTACTTTGTACAATTTCACAATAATTGGAAACTATCTTCTGTTTAATTTTATATGAAGAAACCTTAAACTAATCTATTAGCAAAATGTTTCTTAATATCTACAGAATTAGAATTGAAATTAAAGATCTTATACTGTGAAAGAATTATTTGTTTTTGGGGTTCCAATTTTCGTGGATCTTATGGTGCGTCAAAACCGCAAAATTAAGTTCCAAACGAAATGCAATTTTTCTCTAGAGTTTTAATGCAGAAAATTAAAAACCAATTTAAGTACCCGCGAAATAGTGATTTTTATGAAAACCACGAAAATTGATGTCCACGAATAAAAGTACTTCCACAGTATATTATTCAGCATAGTTTTAACATTTTAGGTAGACTTTCAATGGTAAGAGAAAGTGTTTGTATTTCACGATAGGAATTATTAAAGATAGTGAGAACCGAACTGTCATTCTGGGGACTTGTCGTGTGTACTTTTATTTCTCTTTTTGTGATGACAGGTATTAAATATATATAATTATTACTTAAAATATTATTTCTTTCAGATATAATTCAGTTCTTTTACGTTCACTTCAGTATATTCCTCCACTTTCTGGACAACCAGAACTGATGAAGTGTATATATTCGTGGTCATAAATATGGAATATTTTTTGTTGAGAATGCCTGAGATACTTAAGGGCTGTTCGTGTTCCAAAATTCATATTATACTTTAAAAATCGCTGAATTTATCATTTAAATCATTCTTGTACACGATGGGTATCAAAAATTGCATTTTTGGGAAACATTTGTACACATTTGATTTTAAAAATGTCCATTTTTACAAATAACTGGGTTCTAGGATGGATTGAAGGAGTGGTCTGTCAGATTCATAGAATCAGAGACTTTCGTACTTCACAGTTAGAAATAACGAAATTACTGTGAATTTAAATTCTGCATAAGCGCATTTCGACAACTTATGTCTCTTCAGTGCAGATAAAATCTAAACGTTTGGAAGACAAAAAAGTCAAAATGTTTAAAAACTAATAGAGAAGAAATAACCAAAATGATCCAAATGTAAAGCCAAAATCAGCTAAGGACAGGGCTTTGCATGAGGGAGATACTCCTTAGTTTTCAACAAAATTTACAAAAATTAGATATTGTAAGTTTCCAAATAGAATCGGCTTTCGGGTCAGCACTGAAGTACCGACTACTGGGCTGGTGAATACCCTCGGGGACTAACAGTCCACCAGTAGTGGCATCGACCCAGTGGTAACAAATAACTAAATACCGAAATTACTGTGAATTTAAATTCTTCATATGCGCATTTTGATAACTTATGTCTCTTCAGTACAGATAAAATCTAAACGTCTGGAAGACCAAAAAGTCAAAGATGTTTAAAAACTGATATAGAACAAATAACCAAAATGATCTAAATGTAAAGCCAAAATAAGCTAAGGACAGAGCTTTGCATGAGGGAGATACTCCTTAGTTTTCAACAAAATTTACAAAAATTAGATATTGTAAGTTTCCAAATAGAATCGGCTTTAGGGTCAACACCGAAGTACTGACTACTGGGCTGGTGAATACCCTCGGGGACTAACAATCCACCAGCAGTTGCATGGACCCAGTGGTAACAAATAACTAAATACCGAAATTACTGTGAATTTAAATTCTGCATATGCACATTTCGAAACTGTTTACTGCAAAATGTTACACTTTCGTCAATATACTTTTGTGCTTCCAAACTTCAAATTTTGACTCAGGAAATATGAATATTCCATATTTATGTTTACGTGTATCTAAAGATATGTCTGATGCATTCAGATGATTAGATTAAGGATAAAACTAATAGACACTAAACACAATCAGTTAATTAAAATGCTTCAGAAAAGGAGAGTGAAAATTGTTTGTAATTAAATGCCGGGATTCTGTAAGGGAGGAGATTTTACTTTCAATTACAATCATCACTTTCGATTTTTTTTCAGTTGATACTAAAATTTATAAATACAAAAAAACAATGTCAGAATCATATGTATTACTGTTCATGATAATTTTTCTTTTTAACTTCTACTCGGGGGGCATAAGTGTTTCACAAAACACGTCTGTTTTTATCTACTTAACATTTTTTCATTAGTATTTTCAAACTTAATGAAAAATGACTTTATCATATGTTTATCAAAACAAGCACGAAATTTGTTTTGATACAAAATACGAAAGGTGTCAAACAAAAAAAAAATTAATAAGCTTGTAAGGTTTGACACTTAATTGCTTTGCTGTTTAATTAAACTTTAAATTATACTATCTTTCTCTAAGCTTTATTTACAGATCGTCACAACTGTGCATATCTTTAAGCCGATCTGTTTTCCACTCTTATGGGAATGAATTCTGTAAAGAGCTTCTTCAAAATATAGATAAAAAACTAGCCTTATTTTCAATTTTAACTTTCGGTATATTGATGATATTTTGTCACTAAACTAAACCCTCGCTTTGGTGATTTTTCTGTTTTGATCTATTCCTTGACTTTTATCTTGAAATTGGCAACAGTGGTAGACTACCAACTAAACAGTATGACAAACGTAATGACTTAACTTTTCCAATAGTCAGTTTCTATTTTCTTTGTAGCAATATTCCAACAGCGCCTGAATATGGAATTTAAATCACCCAACTCATTCACTCCTTTTCTCTAACACTGTATGAAACTCATGGCTTCTCTATAATACTAAATTAAGGGACTGCATCTCCTCAGTAACCATAGAAAATGGAAAGTATTTGTCATATGAGTTATAGAAATAATGCTGTTTTATTCTTCCTAAATGTCTTCAAAACAAAACATTATTTTCTCAAAAATCGCCTATTAATGTGGAAATAACCGATTCCGGAGATTGTTTCCGTTCCGGAGCTTATAACATACTGTTAAGTGCTAAAACTAGCGATTAACTTTAATGTGAATATTGAAAGGGTCCCATTTGCAATACATCATTTTATATTATTGAAAATACTTTCAAAAATCGCACACCAAAGCACATCATTTCTTGACCGGGCATCCCTTTTTTTAAGAGGGTGTCCACAGAAAAGTCAGGCAGTGGCTGGCACATGACCAATTTTGTTTTTAAAAATCTAATATCATTCTGGAATCACACTCGCCTATAATCTCCAAAATTGAGATCGAATTTAGAGTAATAAATTACATGGAAAGTACTAAAAATATGAAATATGGGGAGATAACTCCTTGATTTTATTCACAATTTAGTTTGCTTTGTCAAGGAATTATCATATTTTGAGCCATCCATGGAAGATATGGAAATTGTCTTTTTGTTTAGACATTTGTAAATGTTCAGCTTTTGAATGGAACCAAAAATTCAATGGAATCAGTTTTGCCGTGTGCCAGCCATAATAAATGATCTGACGGATTTCTTCATGGACAGCCACTTAAAATCTGTCTTGCTCCATTGTTTACAAAAACTGTTCATCCAATTATTGTTAATATGCACAGATTTGTTATATAAACAACCTGTTCATTGGTGGATCTAGGGGGAGGGGGTCCGAGGATGGGATAATTTTTTCTGCAAAATCGACCCCATTTTCTTGAATATTTTTAGAATTTCGTGCAAGAAAATTAGGCAAAACTTAGAAAAAAATCGTTAAAAAATAACCTAGAACCCCTCTTTGGAACCTCAATGAAACCCTCTTTTTGGGGATGAAAACTGTCAAAAAAATCGGTAAAAAATTATGGAATCCCCTTTTTTCTTGATTTTTTTTTAAATTTTGTGAAAACATTAGACAAAACTTGAAAAAATTACCTAGAACCTTTTTATGGAACTTCATTGGAACCCTCTTTTTTATGCTCTTTCCGCTGGTGCTTCGTGGAAAATTTGGACAAAACTGACAAAAATCGGTATAAATGAAGTAGAATCCCCCCTTTCTTGAAACCTCACCTGAACACTCTGTTTCGGAGGCTGGATTCGCCCAGCCCTTGCACCTCATTAACCCCAAAATGAAAAAAAACAAGTTATTTGGTAATCAGCATCATTGTGAATGTCGAAGGCGGGGAAAATATTTTTGTTACAGTTTTTCCAGCAACTACATTACTTATTTGGTATGCAGTATCAGCATGAGGTCCCACGATATCGTTGGTTTAAAATTAGCTCTGTTTACTCTCTACTTCCTGTTTGCCGACTTGGTTTGTTTTTTAAACTTATGGTTAATAGTAGGAATTATTAGTAACAATTTAGCAATTTTCTCAGCAACTACTTATCACAGTCTTTTGATGTTTGGTATGCAGCATCAAGCATGATCGAGGAAGGTCCAATACTGTGGGATTTGATTTCAGGTCTGTAGCTCATCTGCTTTCTGTTTAAGGAACTCCGGTCATATTTTAAAATGGTCCATTCGTCTGTCAGTCTGTCGTCACTTCTATGTCGAATGATAACTCAATTATGCGTTGATTTATTCATATGAAATCCATACACAACATCAAGGACTACTAGAGGAGGAGGCCTTTTGATTTTCATGCGTTTCGATAATACCAATTACAACCTTACTTTTATCAAATTGTTTAAATTTTGGCGCGATTTCGTGGACATTCTAGTAGTTTTAAATTTTAACATCATTCATAATATTAAAATATTCATAACATTTATTTCTGTTGCAGTTCACATTTTTTACTTGGTACATATGATCACAAGATTTTCAAAAAAAAATTACAGTACCAACCCAAAATCTTCAATTGGTGTATCAGGAGATAATGCCGTTATCATAAGATTTTTATAAATACATGACAATATCACAAACTATTTTAGCCTTCGTTCGTTTCGGGGGTTAATGCTTACATCATACCGGCATTAGACTTTTCCTTGATGATATGTTTAATAAGAAGAATTAGACTGATTGTTTGATTGAATATTGTTCAACGTCTACTCTGCAAAATTTCAGCTATATCAAGACGAGAACAAGTTTATCAATAAATAATCGCTTGGGATATGGAAAAGACCATCGGAGAGGATATTCTGACCGTCATTGGGAAAGGAGGATGATTTCGAAAGGGGCGGGGTATTAGCCTTGTAACTGATTGTCTACGGACCACTCAGAAAGAGCTTGCTATAAGGTTTTTTTAGCTTGCAGGAAGCGAGACGTCTTGATCCAAATTCTTTTGTTGGCTTCGGCGTCGTTAACAGTCCGGTTAACCCTAGAACAAATTGAACATAAAGGTTTCTGAATATAAATCTATATTGATTCCCCCAGAAAATAGGTAAGTAGCTCATTTACTGTGAAAAAATGGATCCATGGCTAAGAATTTCCTATATTTTTGATTGCCTAATATCTCATTTTCTACATGACATAGACAGTTCATGATCGGTAACTAGTTACATCTAAAGTAGTTTCAAATATCCATACCAGAATAACGTCACCTCGACCTTCATTTTCTGCATCAATTATATTGGCTAAATTTTCACTTTAGGTCCATACATATATTGACAATGTTTAAACAAAACTTAAATAAAGGAATTAATTAAATTTTGACGAAAAGGTGTTGCATATAGTCTATAGATTTTTGATAAGCTTTCGGAATTTTACTCCGGTTCCATCTTAGGTCAATTTCCCGAAATTGTCCAAGATTTACAAGTTTGGAAATTTTTGCACGTGTTTTTTTTTTTTTGTTTTTTTTTTTGAAAATCAGTCCAAACAAATATTCTTAATGGTAAGATTTAAAAAAAATATTCCTAGTATGTGTACATTGTGGAATGTAAATGTATTTTTCAGACATTGTACGTCCTTTTTATTTTATTTGTTAAATTCCTAAGCCCTTCAAGAAAGCATTTTTGGGAATTCTTGCAAGCCACCATGGTGTTTTGGATGATTTTTTTGTCAAAACAAATATATGTGTCTTCAATGGAGAATTAAAAAAAAAACAAAGATTCTGATTTCGGTAAATCACTCTGAAACTCTTAATTAAATCTTTCCATTGGTTGAACTTTAAAATGAATATTAACACCTGTCAAACCAATATACATATTTGTCTTTTTATACCCCGACACACGAAGTGGCGAGGTATTATGTGATACCCTAAGTCGTGTGTCCGTCCGTCCCCCGAAGGTTTCCGACTGATAACTTGTGAACGAAATAACATAAGATCTTCAAACTTGGTACGTGACTTGTTTATCACAAAACTCAGGCCAAGTTCGATTAAGGGTTCAGAGGTCCAAGGGGTTCTGGAGTTATGCCCCTTTTAACTTTGAAATTTTTCAAATTTTAGGGTTTCCGACTGATAACTTGTGAACGAAATAACATTTTGTCTTCAAACTTGGTATGTAACTTGTTAATAACAAAACACAGGCCAAGTTTGGGTTCTTAGGTCCAAAGGGTTCTGGAGTTATGCTCCTTTAAACTTCGAAATTTTGCGAATTTTAGGGTTTCTGACTCATAACTTGTGAATGAAATAATATATTGCCTTCAAACTTGGTATGTAACTTGTGTACCACAAAACTCAGACCAAATTCGATTTTTTTTTTGGTTCAGAGGTCCAAGGGGTTCTGGAGTTATACCCCTTGAAACTTTGAAATTTTGCAAATTTTAGGGTTTCCTACTGATAACTTGTGAATGAAATGGATTACTGTCCTCTAATTTGGTATGTAAGTTGTTTGCCATAAAACACAGCTTAAGTATAATTTTGGGTTCAGAAGTACACAGGGATCTGGAGTTATGCTTCTTTAAACTGAAATTTTGATATCTGCATAATGCATGCATGTGCAGAAAGATGCTGAGATTCAATATGTAATTGAAAAGTAATTGACAATTATAAATGCCCTTGTGATATGTAATTGGTAAAATTATGCTATATGTAATTGAAAGTAATGTCAATTACAAGTTAATTTCGATAACCCAATTTCTATAATTCGATAATTTCGATAACCCAATTTCGATAATTTCGATAACCCAATTTCTCTAATTTGCCCGTGAATCGAACATTCGGGGCACACAGTTTTTGGTCTGTTTGTCTGTTTGTCCACAAAATAACTTAAACATTGGGTATATCTTTTGATTGGTAAATGATAGGGCTTTCATATTTAAATGTGTATTTCTTGCGGCAAGACGTTTCAAATGGTACCAAAATGTTTGACCTTGTGATCTTGACCTTGTCATGTGAAAAAAATAATAAACTTAAACATTGGATATATCTTTTGAATGGTAAGTGATATGGTTTTCATATTTTGCATGTGCATTCCTTCTGGCAAGACCTTTTAATTGGTACAAGAATTCTTGACCTCGTGACCTTGACCTTGCCTTGTAATTATCCGGTAAAATTTCATCAGAAAAATGAACTTACATTTTGTTTTATTTTTTACATATAAACATTAAATTCATTTATGAGAAAATGTGTCGTGATATCTATAGAATTTGTATTGTAAAAAAGATCTTTTAAATTATTCAGCATATTTTCTTCATTTAAAGCTTTAACATTTTGTAGTAAGAGACAGTGTTTTGTATTTACCAGGTGTATTCATTAAGTCGCCAAATTTTACTTATGCTAACTGTTTTTCAATTTTCTATTGCTTTTTATATTTATATACATTGTATATATCAGTGAATAGGAATGTTACTTAAAATATCTTATGATGTAATTAATCCATTTCTTTGAATAGCTATAAAAAGATCGCTTATTATTATGTTTTTTTAAAGCTATAAATAGAGTTCACTGTATTGATAAAATATATATATATTTTTTTCTGAAGCAACCAAATTGATAACACTTGTGGACAGAAACACAATAGTTAATTATAAATGTTTATAAAAAGGGAGGTGAACATTGTTCCCTTAATAATGCTTTGATAATAATTGGAGGGATCATTTCGGTGACTTTTGTGTTTTGCATCCAATTATAGTCATTATTTGTTATGATTGAACTTTTCAATTGATACCAATTTTTTTTTCTACAGAAACACATTAACTATTGTTCAATGTGCTTAATGTTTCTTCTTAACCTCTACTCGGGGGCATAAGTATTTCAAAAAATACCTCTTTTTTAAAATGAATTGGAATAGATATATAAAATACTGTGTGGAACAAATGGCTTGTACATGTACTTTATAATATAATTTCATACAAAATTTAAATAGAAACAGAATACACATGTAACAGTTTCGTTTTACCTAGTTAAATGTGATCACAACAGTTTTAATATCAAATTATGGGACAAACTAAAAAAATCTTAACTCTTCAATGGGTGTATCAGGGATTTATGCTTTCATTATGTCGACTTTATGGTTCGTAATTCATGAATTTAACGAGAGGACTTTTGACATATGTGGGTATTCTAGTAACATATTTCTATTTCTATTTAAAGTATGTTCTTCAACTTTCTTTCTTTAAGTCAATATTTTGAAATTTTGTTGTTTTCAGGAAATGTATAGTTCAGGACCGTAGTAGTGCCACTCAGGTACCGCTGCTAAGAAATGTAATTAGGATGGCTCCGTACTAACATGGCAAGGTAACTACTGAAGTAAATATCACTCAGATTTATTTAGTAGATTGGGCGTGGCCCAAGTTTCTCTCTCTTTATGGTGAGTGTATTACGAAGACACCCGCTATAAATGAATCAGAAATGAAAGTCATGGAGGAAATACACATCAGACAAAGTGGCTACAAATGCATGATTAAACCAAGTCATGGAACTATAACCAACCTGTTTGAGAAATAACTTGAAAAAAATTAATTCAGACATATTTGTAGAGTCATTTTAACATAAGTTGATCAAAGATTGGTTATCCAAGGTATAAAAACAATGATGAATAGTTAAAAAAGGTACATCTAAGTTTATTTGTTCTCTCTGTCTTTTACATCTTTTTAAACCTTCGCATTAAAAAGTTTGAGTTGTTAATGATATCCGTTGGCCATTAGTCAAGTTATGTCAAGATTACTACAAAAGTAAGTAACTTTATTAAAAGACTAATTACTTATATATTTGTTCAAAAAATCTACTGGTCTTTTTACAGTAAGTTGATCACTGATTGGTCATCGATTGTATTTAAGCAAAGATGAAAAATATGATCGCAGAGTTTAGGAAAGCATACTGTACTGTTTGTTTGTTTCTTGCGTATTTTACATTTTTTTAAACTCTGGCATTAAAAAGGCTGATGTCGTAAAGAGGATCTATTTTGTTCATCTGTGTCTACCATTGGTTTCCTGATGACAATTTGAGATTGCTTTTAAGTATAGTTATAATATATTTTGGAAAATGTTCCCATCTATAAAATACAGGTGCAGTTTGATTTTCACTTTGCTCAGTCATGAATTTCCACCGTTATTGCCCTTCAAATAAACCAGTAAGGTAAAATCTGCAAAGTTCATGTTATCGGAATGATAACTGAAGTTAACCCTGGAAAAATGCCTGAACAATGTGCGAAAATCAGTTTCCAAAGTGATAAGTGTTCCGATACCATTGTTATTGTTCTTCAAATTCTAAAAATGTCCATATTTTCTTGAATAAGATGCCCCATTAGTAGCACATGCACACTGAATGCAGAATTAAATAATCAAACAATGGTAGTAGAATACCGAAGGAACAAAGGATTGGTAATTTCAAAGATCGAAGTTAAAAGTCAGAAGGGATGCAATGTGCAACCCCCAAAAAATGTATACATTTTTAATAAAAAGATATCAACTTTTACATATGAAATGAACAAAGTTTATCGGGAGCCTTCTACGAATATACATGTTTGTAACTGCATATTTATATTGTTTTCTTTTTGATATTTCTAAACTTCTTAACTCACAAGAAATGGTAACTTTTTAACACCGAATTGCAGCAAGCGACAACAAAAAATTGCTGAATTAAATAGTCTTCTAGCTTCAGCCGCAATAAGTACTTGGTTCTTCTCTCAAAAAAAGTTTAGAGCATTCATGTATTTACCCATTTAAAGATATTTTCAGCTAATAAGAAAAAAATTTGTATCTTCCTTTCCTTCATCCGATCGGCAACCAGGATGTCGTGTGTTTTGGATACGTCCCACAGAAAACAAAACTTAAATTGCATTTAGTAAATTTGAAGATAACTTATAGGAACGGTATCTTTTGCGACCGGCAGATAACATTTTATCTCGTGTTATAAGGTCGTGAATCAAAACATTTAAATGACATTTTGTCTCCTATCATGCTATTTAGGGAGCCGTATAGCCACACTTACAGTGGGGTGCAGAATTTAAATTTACAGTAACTTCGGTATTAAGTTATTAATGAAGGAAAAATAACAGGAAACTTGGAGAGCAGTCAAAAGAACAGCTCAAAGTTACTTTGACGTTAACTTGAAGCAGACTTAGAACAGTCCTAGAATCCTGACTGCTCTCGTCCTAGAATCATGTCTGTTCTAGCCATCACCGTTCTACCCAAGTCTGCTCTAGCGATGACCGTTCTACCGAAGTCTGTTCTAGCCATGACTGTTCTATCTAAGTCTGTTCTAGCCATGACCATTCTATCTGAGTCCGCTCTGGTCTTGACCGTTTTACCAAAGTCTGCTCTGGGCACAGCTGTTTTGGTCCTAGAATTTTTACTGGATATGAAATTTGATTGTGTCAGTTTTTCTTTTTTCTCGAGCCCGAAACGTTTAAATTAAAAAAAAACATAAATAAGCCCCATATTTTACGATGTTTTAACAAATTATTTGTTTCAGTAAACGTAATCTGATAATGACAGACATTTTCCTATAATAGATTTAACGATTTTTTTATTTATAATAATACATTTACGGAAAACTTTTTGCGATTCAGTTTTCGGGTATATCACGAAAAGGGAAATAACTCTTACATTTTTTAATTTACCTGGATAAACACGGTATAAATTATTATTTTTGATTGACAACACTTATTGGCAAAATGCAATTTTATATCCGAATAATTCATTTCATAAATCTAATTTTTATTCAATTTTATTTTTTTTTAATATAACGTAACTTGATATGAAATACGTGTATATGGGGCACGTTATTAATATTTACCAGGGCAGTGACAAGAACTGGTATGAGAGCGGTCATAGCTAGAACAGGTCAGCTGAGAGCAGTCGTGGTCAGAACATACTTACGTAGAACGGTCATGGCCAGAACAGACTTAGGTAGAACGGTCATGGGTAGAACAGGTCAAAGCAGTCATAGCTCTGACCAGAACGGTCAGGATTCTAGCGATGACCATGACTGGTCAGAGCAGTCAGGATTCTAGAGCAGACTTAGAGCTGTTCTAGAGCAGACTTAATACCTGTTCTAAGCTAACTTAGAGCAGCTTTTATGAGTGCTTCAAGTAAACTTTATGAGAGGTTAAGTCTGCACCCCACTGTATGTTTCATAGAGTGGAAATACATTTTGTTCTAAATATTTTGTATTCGTACATGAACATGTCTAAGAGTTAAGTGGTCTACCTGTATTGGGTTTTATTTGTATGTTTATTATACTATAGGGAAACGGGATAGAGAAGGGGGAGGTTTGGGTACCCATAAACCGGTTTAACTCTGCCGTTATTGCTAGTGCCGGTACCAAATCCGGCTATCCCGAGTTAATATCGTTATCTATGTTTGTCTTTTGTTATTTTACTGTTTTTCTTGTGCGGTTTCCTGATTGATTGTGACATGTGATTGTAATGTTCGGCCATTGTAAGTGTTTCCTGTTATTTTTCCTTCATTAATAACTTAATACCGAAGTTACTGTAAATTTAAATTCTGCATATGCGCATTTAATGTAATGCAATTTTCTTGCACATGCATTAATCAAAACGATAATTTTTATATTGCAATTGAAATATAAATAACGTTTGGTCAGGGGCCTTTTGTGACAACAGATGGGTAATGGGAAACACAGATAATATTAATGTTTACCTTATGGGTTCTTTTGAAATTAAACATTTTTGGTATATTGGAATAGCCCTGTCTTGTCTTTTTGGCTGTCATTTGTTCATCTTTCCAACATCTTTCCAATACAATCAAATACAAAAGATAACCCATATATATTTTAATATGTTTTACCAATATATCATGTACTTTTCCATATGAAGATGCCGGGTAAGAATATTTATATGCCATGCAAACAAAGTTTTTATATAAATCAACCTATTCATCTGCTGTCATCTTTCAATCATCTTTATAAAGCAACTCATCCTATATAATTTACTGAATTTCACTGAAAAGTATCACAAAATAAGTGGACCATCGCAAGATGTACTCGCACAAAAATGAAAACATTTTGGTACAATCAAGACTATATTTGTATTTTAGATATTTTCTGTTTGTCGATTTTCATTAACTCTTGTAAGCGCAACCCCCTTAATTATTTAGTTGATTTCAATGAATTTTACAGAAAGGTAGTGCGTATATTTGCTATTTAAAGAATTACGTGCAGAAAAAATGATCATTACCAGGGTGACATAATTTGTCTTAGAATAATTTAATTCTGTTATATATTTATGGTGTTTTATTTTCTAATTGGTTGGTTGGATTACAATGAAACTTTACATTCAATTATGCATGAGGGAAAATAATCAGGGGAATTTATTAGAATCAGAATATTTTGAGTTGTTTTAAAGTGAATTTATTTATATTTGTGTCATTTGCAGATATAATTTTCATCCTGACGGTGATCTTCGAGTGAAGAAAAGATTTGAGCTGTGTATGTTATAAAATTGTTGGCTCATCGTCGATAAGAAAACAACTGAATACTATGTAAAACAGAATGTATCGTAAAATTTACTAATTTTCAATTATTAATCGATCTGTGATCAGAACATGTAATAAACTGCTCAATGGTCATCAAAATGTGTCATTTTTTTTTTTTTATGTATTTTGTATATTTCATCACAATACATTAAACTAAAGGTCAGTGTGAACTATTGTCATCTCTTGGGCGTCTGTTGTCCTTCCTTAAGCTTTTCACATTTCAAAACTATTGAAAAGCAGATTTTACCAAATTGTACAGGAATGGTTTACGGAATTATTTCCACAAACGATGTTCTTTTCTTTTTGTGAAGGTTATACATCGTCGCAAGCGCAGAATGTGTTTAAACATACGATCCTATAGGAGTATGATTTTTATCATGACCAAATCTTATACCAATTATGTATGGAAGATCTTAAATAAATATTGCTCGTTATCCCCGCACTTCCGAATGAAAGTTCGGGGATATTGTCGTTGGCCTCGCCCGTCCGTCCGTCCGTCCGTCTGTCCGTCCGTCCGTCCGTCCGTCACACATCCTTGCGACGCGAACTCCTCCTACATTTTGGGATTAAGGTTTTTAATTTTGTTATAGAACTGTTGCATATATGCTGCAGATGCGCAATAAGCTTTCGGATTTTTGATATTGGTCTTGGTGCAAACAAGAGGCCCCAAGATGTCGATTTTGACACATGTGGCATGCGACGCGAACTCCTCCTACATTTTTGGATTTATGGTTTTAATTTTGTTGTAGAATTGTTGCATATGGTCTGTAGATGCACAATAAGCTTTCGGATTTTTGATATCCATCTTGATGCAAACAAGAGGCCCCAAGATGTCGATTTGACAAAGACCACAAAATGTGGATTGTAACACATATGGCATGCGACGCAAACTCATCCTACATTTTTGGATTTATGGATTAAATTTTGTTGCAGAATTGTTGCATATAGTCTGTAGATGCGCAATAAGCTGTCAGAATTTTGATTCCGGTTCCAACTTTGATACATTTCCTGAAAGTGTCAAAGACTGATATTTTTGGACATTTTGGCATATAATCTTATATTTTGGCAAGTATTTGGAAAAAGTAAAAATTCTGAAATCTTAGAATTCGAAAATGTGATTCCAATTTTGGTAAATTTCCTGAAAGTCTCAAAGACCACTTATTTTTCGGAATTCTACCTAGCAACCATACTTTAAGCATTTGTTTTGATAAGCTTAATCATTTTCACCAATTGGATGTCAAAAATATTTGATTCCAATTTTGGTAAATTTCCTGAAAGTGTCAAAGACCATTTAATTTTTTGGAATTTTACCTAGCAACAATACTGTTAGGATTTGTTTCCATTAGGGCAATCATTTTCACCAATTGAATTTCAAAAATATTTGATTCCAATTTTGGTAAATTTCCTGAAAGTGTCAAAGACCACTTATTTTTTGAAATTCTACCTAGCAACAATACTGTTAGGATTTGTTTGTATCAGGGCAATCATTTTCACCAATTGAATTTCAAAAATATTTGATTCCAATTTTGGTAAATTACCCGAGAGTGTCAAAGACCACTTATTTTTTGGAATTCTACCTAGCAAAAATACCGTTAGGATTTGTTTCCATCAGGGCAATCATTTTCACCAATTAAATTTCAAAAATATTTGATTCCAATTTTGGTAAATTTCCTGAAAGTGTCAAAGACCACATATTTTTTGGAATTCTACATTGAAACCATAGTTAAAAAATTTGTTTGAGTTAGAAGAAACATTTCACAAACTTGATTTCCAAAATATATGATTCCAAGTTTGGTAAAATTCCTGAAAGTCTTAAAGACTACTTATTTTTTGGAATTCTGCCTAACAACCATATATTCTTTAATTCCTTATGGTAAAAATAGTGACTGTCAATAGTTTAATTTCAAAAATGTTATGAAAAATTATTCTCAGGGTCTATAGCTGTTTTCTTTGTCAAACAGAGGGTGCGGGGATCACTGTCGTTTCCGACAGTCCTTACTCTAGTTTTATTTAGATTTGACGACAAACAAAGCTGCCAGCCTGGAACTTCAACACATTCGTATGAGAAAACATTTGGTAGTTTTTTTCTGAAGGAACATAAACAGGGGTCAGATGATAATTGCGAGTTCTTCCTTTCATTATATTCCATCACCAAAACTTGGCCTCCATAGTTTAAACAATTTAACGTTGGCCACCAACGTTGTGCATATAGTTTGACATAAGGCCCTTTTTGGAAACTCATTTGATCATCGAACAATGCTATGGCGCAGAACCTAATTTAACATGGCCTAAAATAGGGAAATCGCCTCTAAAAGTACTGAAGAATTTCAACCAAACTTAAGTTCAATATGTGTGCAATTTCTTGCACAAATGTTGCACATTCTTTGAGATTCTACAAAACATGATACCTTCAGAGAGAAAATAATTTAACTTGAGAGCCTATTGGAAAAATATATTTTTATGAACCCTGAGCTGAAAATACTGATACAAATGGAAGCCAAGATTTCAAGATATGTCGGAGTACCAATTTCAGTCGTCAGACCGTCTTTAACTTATTATATCAGATACAAACAAAGCTCATTGTTGAAGGCCTCATGTAACGTCAAGATGAAGAACAATAAAAGTGGTGTTCCATTGCTTGGTTTTACAATGCATTTGTTAAGACTTTGTCTGATGTGCATTTACTCCATAGCTTTCATTTTTCGATTAACAACAAATATTGATGCCAGCGATGAACCTAGTTTAACATAGCACCCTAAGCATGTTTTGATCATCTATTCTGAAAGAACTGCAGAAAATTAAAATAAATCAGAACTGAATGATATATTTAGTGTACAGGATAATGCTGCGGATTTCGTTCATATTCGTCAATAAAAATTGCAGCTAGCAACGTTTGGCATTGGACCTTAAAGAAAAACACAAATAAGACTTCTGAAAATACTTCTTATAATCAGTTTTTATAGGAAAGATGTGAACAGGATATTTGAAAAATATTGCCCATTATCTGATGATCTGAAAACAAACCTGCCATCAGCAAAGTGCATTTTGAAGATTACACCCTATTGTAAAAAAATAATTTTATAATTACCTCTAAAATGTGATATAAAATTTATGGACCACCATCATTTTCTGATTTTTTGTATCTAAAAATCTCATCAAACATTGGGCGATTTTTAATTTTGTTACGTGTATCTCCTGATGAGGAAAGCAATACAAACTCAGCTTCTGAGCCTCTATTTTTTTCCGATAAAATTGTCTTTATTCAGATAAATGTATTTCCGATTTTCTTTTATATTTTTGATGTGTTAAATAACTTTTATTTCTACACAAAAAATTGCAAGTAACCAGCTAATTAAGTACCAATATTGATACTTTTTTCTGTTTAAAAGGGGTATAGTATAAATATATTCTTGTAACTTTTGATATTCGGTCACGCTTAAAAGTTGGAATATGAACGATTATATTCATATAAAAAAAATAAACTTTTTCAGTAACACATGTATATTTACTCTCTTGATTTAATGCTTCGAAATTCGATTCTGATTTTCAAATGCTCTATTGAATGAATGGACTGTAAAACATAAGTTTAGAAATTAATGAGAAT
>MJUU01005849.1:28740-47015 GCA_002080025.1 Modiolus philippinarum | reverse complement strand
TTTTTTTTTTTTTTTGTGGATTTTTAAATGCACAATCTATAAGGAATTCAGGAAACCTAACTGTATCTAAAAATACAACATAAAGCACAATACAATTATTATTTCAAACAAGACATAACTTTAAATAATACGATACATAATACGCATTATTATATTATGCATGACACGAAAAATGATTGAAGTGACTAAAGGGACTAACTCAACATGTTATAATTAGCAGCCACAGTTTATTGAAGGAAAATATAAGGTTTTTGAAAATTCCAAGATTTTGTTAAAATCTTGAAAAAAGAAATAGAGGATGAAGTCCATTTATTATTACATGTATATTCTGAACAACGTGAGGGCACCTTTTTGGTTTTTAAAGGAAAATATTAGAAAATTTTATCTGATGTTGAAAAAAATAATTACATCCTTCATTCAAACACTCTTAATCAGTTAATTTTTTTTCAAACAGTTCACTGACCTGAGGACAAAAGACCCTTGGAACGTTTACTTGATTTATTTTTAAACAATGTTTGTTACTATTTTCTCAATTGTTTGAACGTAATTTTAATTTGTATATCATGTTCATTATTATTATTTTCTTAATTGTTTGAAATTAATTTTAATTTGTATATCACGTACAGACATACAAATGTACATTTATTGTAAATAAAATATTCAACGACATACATACATACAAATGTACATAAAATGGTAATAAAATATTGAACGCATAATAAAAGTATAATAAAAGTGTGTACTTTTTTGTATTATTTAAATATTATGGTCCTTTTTGTTCGAACTTAACTTTAATATGTCTGTCACACATATAGATATATCAAGGATAATGAGGACAGTATGTTAATTATCAAATCTAGATAAATGACGGGAAAATTCAAAGTGCTCAAAATAGAATGAAATTTAATATAAAGGTTACATGGCAGGTGTAGAAACGAGTTTTTGTCTTAAAACCATAAATATGGCGACCGCTGCTAGTGAAACATAAAGGCAGAATTGATTCAAATTGCTCGAATTTGAATGAATTTTGACAGGAGTTTACCTGGTATGTGTACGAACAAGTTTTGGTCATAAAAATGTAAAAAAGACGACCGTTACCATTAAAGTAGAAAAATGCCGAGAAAAAAATCATATTGCTCCACATGGGATGAAAAAGGCAAATAATCATGAAATAACGTGAGAAAATGGAAAATCATAATACAATAACACTGTAAAATGTGTAATAATAACTATCAGAATAGTACATAATCGTGAAAAGGGGAAATTATGCAGTCAAAGGGATAAAACAACGGCAGGAGAATACCGAAGGAACAAAGTGGTGAATTTCACAAAAATCGAAGTCCAAAGACAGGGCAAAAACGAGAACACAGAAAACAATGACGTTAGACACAAAAACAATGACGTTAGACAGATACAAAGCACAGAACCAGAAATTACAACATTCAGAACAAAGGCACTCACAGTGTGAACTCCAGTGAAACTGAGAGTGACATCAGGTGCTCCGGAAGGGTAAGCATGTCCTGCTCTGTTAACAGCACCCGCCACAAGGGGGAATAATAATAGAAAAAAACACACGAAAATGTGAGAAAAGGGAACTGCCCAAAGAACAACAAAAGTTATCTCTCTTTCAAAACAATAAACGCGGGACTGATAGAACTCACCCTAATAACAAGCAACTTAGGACTTCAAGTTTAATTTATGACTCCCAGGAAGTTTGGAGATGCATGAAAAATATTACCTCTTTCATGGTAATCATGGTAAACGTCATCCAATTTCTACATACAGCACATTCGTCATTTCCATTCAATATGACGAACAACAAGAAAAACACAAACACTTCGGGTTCAGCATGCACACTCCCTTACCTTTGTAAAGGACCGATGTTAGGTCACATATTTAACTATGATACGTGTACTAATATATCTCAAAATAACAATGTTTAAATACATATAAAGCATTTCTAGTAAAATGCACAAGGCAAGAAAGAATCTACTTCCGTTTGGGCATGTGCGACCTACAACTTCCTGTTCAAGTCAAGTGATGACTGTCTTTATTCGTACAACTCAGGTGGTTTTGTTTTATGGCTATAAATAAGGCAGTGGCGGATCGTTTGGTTTTGCACGAATGCCGGCAATATTTTTTAGGAGAATGGGTAATGTTGTCAAATTTCAATGCTTGCAGATCTCTTAAAAGCTTGGTTTCCTATAGTGATTTTTATACCCCGCCTTTAAAAGTCGGGGGGGGGTTGTAGGATTCCTCTTGTCCGTCTTTCCGTCCGTTCATCACATTTTTGTTTCTCGGTGATAACTTGAGTTTGCTTTAAAGGAAAGTTTGAATATTTTAGAACAATGTTTTTATCATAAAATACAGTTCAAGTTCGATTTTGACCGTGATCTGATTTTGCATTCCAGGATTTTGCCCTTGAACTAGCCAAAATCTGTAAATTTTATGGTTTTGAGATGACAACGTCATTTTGCTTTCAGGGAAAGTTTTAATATTTTGGAACAATGTTTCTTTTCTTTTTTTTTAAAATACAGGTCAAGTTCGATTTTGACCGTGATTGTATTTTGCGTTCCAGTGTTATTGCCCCTGAATAAGCCAAAATCTAAATTCTATGGTTTCTAGTTGATAACTTCAGTTTGCTTCGAGGGAAAGTTTTAATATTAAAAGATATTGTTTCTATTCATAAAATACAGCTCAAGTTCGATTTCGACCGTAATCGGATTTTGCGTTCCAAAGTTATTGCCCTTAATTAAGACAAAATTTGTAAATGTTAAGGTTTCCGGATTATAACTTAAGTTTGCTTTGAAGGAAAGTCTGCATACTTTGGGACAATGTTACTCATTATAAAATACAGGTCAAGTTCGATTTGACCGTGATCAGATTTTGCTTTCCAGAGTTTTTGCCCTTGATTTAGGAGAAATTTGAAAATGACAACTTTAGTTTGCTTTGAAGGAAAGTTTTAATATTTTCAGACAATGTTACTAATTATAAAATACAGGTCAAGTTCTATTTTCATTGCGACCGTATTTTGCATTCTTGAGTTATTGCCCTTTAACAACACAAAAACTGTAAATGTTATGGTTTCTGAATGAAAGTTTTGATATTTTTGTATGATGTTTCTTCCTACAAAATACAGGCCAAGTTTGCTTCACCATGATCTGACTTTGGGGGTTCAGAATTATTGCCCTTGATTTAGCAAAATCTATACATTTTAAGGTTTCCAGAGTTAAAAGTTTTACTATTTTGTAAACATGTAACTAACTCTAAAATACAGGTCAAATATATTTTGTGTCGCAGAGTTATTGCCATTGAATTGTAAATTTTATGGTTTCCGGATAATAACCTGAGTCTCCTTTTGCAAGATAAGTTTTATTCTTTTGAATATGGTACAGACTATACTAACAGGTAAAGTTTTTCCCTTGAATTACACAAAATTTGTAAATTTCATTGTTTTGGATGATAACTTGAGCTTGCTTTGAAATGAAGTTTACAGCAATATGAGCTGTGTTTCTTTCTTTCTTTTTNGGGGGGGGGTTGGCTCTAAAAGCAGATTGTGTCGAATCCATGTGTCTAGAAATAATTTCAGATACTCTTTAATGCATTAAACGCCAAGGATACTCCATAATTTTGTTTTAAAACTAATTTTAAATAGTAGTATTACGAGTTTTAAAAATCATGGAAGGTGATTGATTTTCGCAAACTTTGGCCGTGTGATATGTGTTTACACTTGACATATAAGTGATGCGGTTGCTGGTTCACGCACAATTTTTCGGACTATTTTTTAAACGCTTAGCTAGGAAAATGCGAACAAAATTACGCGGCTGACCACTCTTTTCTTTTTCCCTCTCCGCCGTTGGTTATCAGTTTACCATATGCCCGACTGTTCTGATTCTATAATGAAAGCTTAGGTAATAAATACGAAGAAAGACGAAGTAAAATCGGTCGAGTTCGTGACCAATGTAATGTACACGTGGATTTATTTTTAAACCGATCATTTTCAAACATCTTAAACCATCCCGTGTTTAAAAATAATAAGGACATCCTTGAAAGAATAATATGGGTTACATTTAATGGTTTATTCCTCGAATGCCAACATTCTTTGATCTACTGACATTTTACCTGTAAAATTTTGGGTTTACTCCTGGTTTGCATACATTTAATTACAGGTTTATATTAACAAATAGAAAATTGTTGTTTTGATAATTATAGTCTGTTCTTTACCGATTATCTTAATTTTTCCTGAATTTTACAAATAGAAGTATGGTTAATAGTTAGAAATAATTTAATAAATATTCAAGCACACTATAAGAAAAAAATATTTGTTTCAAATATGACGGTAAAATTGAAAATAAAATTAATTAAAAATTATTATTATAAACATTGCTGTGGTTTAAGTGGATTAGACTGATAGTTAGTCTCAATTTTAAAATGAATAAATAAAAGACAAAGGCTTATTTTTAAGTAGTGTAAGTTATTGAATATTGTGCTTATAGTCGACAGTTTATTTGTATATGGCTGTCTTTCCATGTTCCTTATTGTATTCGGCTTACTACCAAAAAAAAAAGACAAGACCACCCTATCAGATTCTTCAGTCATGTGAAAGAGATATCCTATAGATAACTCAATATCATCTCCAATCACAAACTATATTTATGAATATTACATATGGTATAAGTTTCTATTAATCTCATTGGCTAATACGCTCCCGTGATTTTAAGAATATTCAGTATATTTCAGCCTTGTTTCTAATTTTAGGTATAATATTGACGCCATGTTTCTATTTTTAAGTATATTGACGCTATGTTTCTATTTTTAGTTTTACTGACGCTACATGTCTGGTTGGACTTTCAGACTAAAGTTGTTCACTAAGAAAGGTCTTATGAAAATAATATTGGAAAACGCTTTACACAGTAATAGGAGATTCCACCGGGGAAATAAAAGATGATATTAAAATGTTTTTACAGAGCAACCACTGAAATCAATAAAAAAATTTATTTAATGATAAATTAAATGATAATAATTTAAATATTTAACAGTTGTCACACGTTTAATTTTTTAATTCACACTTCACGTACACACGCTAATAAAAAGGCTTACTTGTTTGTTTTTTTATTTGCAAATATTTATAAGAGAAATGTCGGCATTTATCATGGCCCGTGAGTACTAATCTAATAACCCATTCTAGATGATGGCAGATCCACACCTGCCTTGAAATAAAGGTTCTACTTCTAATTAAATTCCAATGTATTGACAAAACTTTCCTCCACAAAAATGTAATGAAGTACCATAAAACTTCATATGTAATATAAAAATGATGGACTTTTTACTCTATCAATATGTTTAAAAATTGACCTGTAAGGAATATATTGACCTCAGACTTCGTCCTCGGTCAAAATAAACCTCAGGTCCATATTTAACATATTGACTTCGTAAAAAGTCCATAATTGATAAATATGATGTTGCCACCAACAAACCTGCAAGTAATGTTTACCCAGGTGAGACCACTGTTTTTACTATACGCAATGCATCTCACGGTTAATAAAGAAAATGAAAACATATTCCGAAATCTGATGTTTTGAATTTATTTTGCATTCAAAGAAAAAGTGATCATCATCTTCCAATATACTGCAATTTGTTTTAGATATTTATACAAAAATATTTGAGTATTTTCTTTTAATCTTGTTACAATGTATTTAGTTTAGTCATTTGTCTTTTCTTTTATATTATTCTTGTATTTTTTTACTTCTTTAATCGTTTGGCATAAGTTTCTCTTGGTTCAGTATCAAAACCGATTTGGATGTTATTATTTTTTATTCTTTTTTTTTGCATATATAAACCAAGAAAAAAATCCAATAAAATTCTTGTCCAGAATTTGACTTACTAGGAAAGAATGGTTTGAGACGATAACTGAAATCTTAGAAGAAATAAAGATTTTTTTAGCTTAATAAATGATTCTAGTGGTAATCTTCTCTAAATTAAGCTCGAAGTTAAATTGAGGACTATTTTAGACCAAGTGTACTTCTAAAGAAAAATAAGGAGAATTCTTATCAATGAAATTTAATTGATCACCTTCACAATATACTTTCTCAGCCTCTTTTCTCACTGTGAACAGTTTAAGTTAGGAATCCATGAAGCAAATTTCAGAGTTGTGCGTTAAGTTTGGCCTAACCAAAGAATCGAACAAGTTAATGCTACATTGGCTGGAATTTTATAAGACTTTTTTAACAAGTCTAAGCTACCATTACCACTAATCCTACATCCTAGATATACTTTTCTTTCACATTTTCACCTACATTCCTACAAATGTATCTTGAGGTTTTACACAATTTTGTTGAAGATTTTGTTTTACTTTTTCACTCAACTACCATTTATTTTAAATTTCTGAGATCTCATCTAGCCTATTTTGTAACCTTTCTTTTAGCATATTGCACATCAAACATACATTTGTTGTATATTTACAGGTAAAAATATTTATGTATTTTTGTACATATTTAAAACAAACTATAGATCTTCAAGGTATGTGAACCTATTGTCTTTTTTTGTTTATTTAACTATTACTACCAGGGTAATTAAATGTATGCAAACCGGGATGACACCAAAATTTTGTTGGCATTTAAGAATGGTGTCAGATAGTTGTCCAAACAAATGTGCATGCTTAAAAAGCAATTTCTCTAATTATGTCTTGCAAACTGGACTGGCTTCCCTTCAGAAAAAAAATAAAATTTTTAATTTTTTTCTTTAATATTTTTCAGAATATGAATTTGTTATAATGTGTGTACTTTGTATGTTTAATTTTGCATAAGCCATAGTAATAAAACTGAATGCTGAAACTACTACTATTTGGGGTTTATTTGGCGACCAGGGTCAATAAGATTCTTCATGCCAGTATATTTCATTTTTATCATGATGAAATAGTTACGCAGATGTGGACAGTTATTTTGTTTTTGTGTAAGCAATTTGAAATGGTCTGATCTTTGATAAATACAGTACATATTGGTCATTTATGGACTTTTTTAGTTGGACAAAGAAATCTTTGTGTTGTAACATTTGCTTATATATTATATCCTAGATTTGGAAGGGGTAACATTGGTGATTGTACAAATAATGGGTTTTAAACAACTTTAGGTAAATTCAGTCATGATACCCATTTTGGACTCCACGGGTATCACTGTGGATAAAATTGACCCAGAGACTGGCATCTTGGAATGCCCCCGTGCAAAAAGCCTTAATTAGTGAGCTAAATTGGATGTTAATACTTTTAATAATAAAAAAGAAACTGTGCCTATGTGTAGAGACTAGCAATATACACGTGTACAGCCTCAATAATTTGAACTAAGTAGCGGGACTCTGTTCAGTAGGCATTTTTCCGTTCCACCTCTACATTCCAACAACGTCAGGTTCTCTGATGTTTGATTCAATCAGCTGTTTAGTGTTAACGATATTATAGGAGCTGAATTAGATTGACTTTATTCAGTCGAAATGTGACCCTGTCTGCCCACACTGTCTAGTTCTTATAGATTAATCTCAGTTCAAATACAAACAAAACAGTATTTTGTTGAATTATATTGAAATTCTTTTTTATAATTTTTTTTTTAATTAGAAATAAATAACGTTGTTATGTTCGTGTATGTTTTTTCCATTTTCATAATTTGAATAAAATGTTTCATATATTTGACATTTTTCGAATCAATAAATCATTAAAATCTTGTAAGTTTTAGTGAATTTTCACATATTTTTGCCTATTCATTTAAGTTTCAATTATTGTCTTAATTCTTATAAAAACACCATATATTGTATAAACATCTATTGAAATTATTTTGTTGACATTCAAGGAATATGTAAAATGTAAAATGTTGGCATTCGAGGAAGACACCCATTTAATTACTTGGCAATGTAAACAATAATTTAACACTTACCATTCAACTTTCTATTTGCACATTGCAAGTGATTTTATCGGACCATGTTGTCAGTATAAACAATTCTGTTACTCATGTATCTGGAAAATCTGACCTGAGGATCTCGAGAATAAATTATTTGCTGGCCAGCAAATAATAAATCCATGTTACATTTTTTTTTTAATTTTGAAGCTTTTCATGAGATATTGGACTTAAAACTGCTTAATTTCTGCATATTATAATTTGAAATGACGAATTTTTCTTGAACAAAAAAAAATATATATATATATTATTTTATATATCAATGAAATCCGAATCTGATTCAATTTCTCATAATGATTGGTTATTCAGAGTACAGTGGTTATTGTGCCTTAGTTTTTATTTTATTTTTTATTTCCGTGCATTGTGGCTGTCTCACGTCCTTGCTATGTCTTTGTTTTTCACTGTTGCTGTCTTTTCAATAACTTTGTATGGATATTGATTTTTTTTTTATCATCACTTCCTTTGTTCCTTCGGTATGCTACTGCCGTTGTTTTATTGCTTGGCTCTCAAATAATGTAACTCTGTTAATTACTAGCTAGTGGATGATAAGTTGTGTTCACCTCTGAAAAATGTTGCAATATTCTTTACATGTTTCTTACCATTAGGTACTTGTAAAGTTTTATTTGTTTTTCTCAATACTAATGAAAAGATAATCCACGTTCCTGCAATTACTAGAATTGCCTATGGGTGGGGGTATCTTTTGTGATCAGCAGATCACCTTTTTCTAGTTTAATTTATTATTGGTTTGATTTAAAATAGCACACTAAATGAAAAAAAATTAAATGACAAAGCTTTTTCATAGCTGGAAACATAAGACACGGTTAGGGCACAAATAGCGTAAAAATGCAAATTAAGAGGGAATTGTGATAACTTTAAGACTTCGGGATGGCAAGATGTATGTCTATTCCATGTTATCATATACCAAATAGTTACAACATATACAAGTGGTTTTTTCCCTACTAACAATATGCAAATTTCGGTTTACACGAAAAGATCGATGTTGTTTTTAAGAATTGAATGCATTATTTTGAAGTTTCATTGGGGTATGAAAGTGTTGACCGAAGCACATTTTTAATGAAGCGCGTTAACGCTTCAAGTTAAAAATGTGCCCTTGGTCAATACTTTCATACCCCAATGAAACTTCAAAATAATGCATTCAATTTTTATAATTAGGGCCCCGTCACATAAGTGGCGGACGCCCTATAGTAATCAGTCTGTCCGTCCGTCCGTCCGTCCGTCGGTCCGAAACAATCGTGTCCGAGCTATAACTTTTTTCTCTTTTGAGATTGGCTTTTGATATTTGGCATGTGGATAGATCATCTCAAGGCGATGTGTCGCATATCCTGATTGGTGACCTTTGGCCTTGACCTTTGACCTCAGGGTCACATTCATGCTTTTTCAATGACAAAGTCGTGTCCGGGCTGTAACTTTTTTTGTCTTTTGAGATACGCTTTTGATATTTTGCATGTGGATAGATCACCTCAAGACAACGTGTCGCGTACCTTGGTTGGTGACCTTTGACCTTGACCTTTGACCTCAGGGTCACATTCATGCTTTTTCAATGGCAAAGTCGTGTCCGGGCTATAACTTTTTCCCTTTTGAGATAGGCTTTTGATATTTGGCATGTGGAAAGACCACTTCAAGACGATGTGTCGCATATCTTGGTTGATGACTTTGACCTTGACCTTTGACCTCAGGGTCACATTCATGCTTTTTCAATGACAAAGTCGTGTCCGGGCTATAACTTTTTTGTCTTTTGAGATAGGCTTTTGATATTTTGCATGTGGATAGATCACCTCAAGACGACGTGTCGAGTACCTTGGTTGGTGACCTTTGACCTTGACCTTTGACCTCAGGGTCACATTCATGCTTTTTCAATGCCAAAGTCGTGCCCGGGCTATAACTTTTTTGTCTTTTGAGATAGGATTTTGATATTTTGCATGTGGATAGATCATCTCAAGACAACGTGTCGCGTACCTTTGTTGGTGACCTTTGACCTTGACCTTTGACCTCAGGGTCATATTCATGCTTTTTCAATGAAAAAGTCGTGTCCAGGCTATAAATTTTTTCCCTTTTGAGATAGGCTTTTGATATTTAGCATGGGGATAGATCACCTCAAGACGATGTGTTTCGTACCTTGGTTGGTGACCTTTGACCTTGACCTTTGACTTTAGGGTAGCATTCATGAATTTTTCAATAACAAAGTCGTGTCTGAGCTATAACTTTTTTCTTTTTAAGATAGGCTTTTGATATTTGGCATGTGGATAGATCACCTCAAGGGGACATGTCACGTTCAATAGTTGATGACCCTTGACCATTGACCTCTAGGTCACACTTGGAGCGGGCCCACAGAGATGGATACCATCTCACTGATATCTAGTTACATTTTACAACCAAATCATAAAAAACAAATTTATTAAAAAGATAGTACATCATATACAATGGATTCTTTTTTTTACTAATTCATCCGCCAAGTGGTCATATGATCAAATGTGTTTCATGGGAATTGCAACTTCACATTGATATGCCACGTGAGCGATGTTCACCAATCAAATTGACGGAATTCATATGAATATTCGTGAAATGTTATTATATGGTCATGAACAGCAAGGGACAGTTACTCTTACCAAAGATATCTTGACAATAAAGCCTGGTGAGGGGTGTTAAAAATTCCATGCTATAATTAATTAACTACTACACTACTATTATATATCCAAAAACAAAGATATTTAAATGATACATCTTTTTCCTTATTATTTAATTCAACTAAAAAATAATCGGCCATGGGCTCTCCTTTCGTGCAACCAATGTACCACTCATGATCCCGACCAATTTTTTCCAGACCTTCTGTGTTCCTTCTTCAAAATAAAACATGTTGACGAATAAATAAAGGGATATGGAGTAAATATACATGGGGACAAAATCCCTGTAAATATATGGTAGGATTACGCAAATGGAACAACGCTTTCATTTTAATTCATCTTGAAGTCATGTTCAACAAAGAGCAAAACACCCCTACCCTATAGTACGTTCAAGACGGTCCTTAGCACCAGTTTGAGCGGAATTCACCCGATAAATGTTGAACAGCGCTACATCCATGTATTCATTTTGTCATTAGTGCGGGTCGTAAACAAGCATAACATATCGGGCAAAGTACTCTTACAAACACTGTCATCCGTTGCTCGACAAAGGGACCAATAAACAATACGATATATAGACGATCACAGGGCATTCATCGAGTTTATTGTAGAAAACTAGTAAGTAAAATCGGGAGATGTTGGCAATATATATACAGATGGCCAGAAAAATAGTATATTTTTTCAAAATAAGAAAGCCAAATGTTGAATTTGACAATGAATTCCTATGAGAAATTCTCACATGAAAAAGAACATCATATTATGACAGAATATAAAGCACGGGGATCTTTTGACGATCTCCACACTGCACGGGAGACAACATGAATATAACTTGCAGGCATAGGATAGGGGGGTCACCATTGAAGTTTTCCTTTTTAAGTTCCTTAATTTCTATAGATGAATGAAATATACAAATATTTGGTATCAACTTAAAGCCTAACTCATAATCTTTACAATGAATATATACGTCCTTTTTATGATTTGGTATAAAGAAAAATGTACCCTTCCCGCTGCAAAAAAATGACAAAAATGACGATTTTTTTGCCCTAATTTTTTTTAGATAAACAGCTTTTGTAATTTTCCGTCTTATTTGTACCTGAATTATCAATTATGATGCAAAAATTGACACAAAAATAACACATTATTAAAGACCACAGATTTGTATTTTTCAATGTCAAATTTTTTTTTAAAATGGAAATGCTCTTGATTTAGAATATTTTCAATATTTCGATTTTTAAATGTTAGGGTCGTAAAAATCTGAATATATATCTTTTAATTAGCTATGTAATAACATTTCATGATGTTTAAGCGACTAATTGATTCTGAGCATTATGATTTAATCTTCTTTCAAATTTACGAATGTCGAAATAAGCAGCCAGTCCTCTAAAATTAAGGAAAATTTCTGGACACGCATAATCCAAATGCTATACAATATTTCACGAAAGGATATGGGGTAAATGAACATGAGACCATAACACATATTTATGTTAACTCGAACTGCAATAATTTTAATGAGCTGTATGGCCATTTCGGAAATTAATTCCTCATCAGCAGCACTAGAACCCAAACAAAGGAAATCCATAATTTCAAAAAATGTTTAAAATGCATAAAACCAAACAAAATCCGAATAAGTAGTAATATCAAATAAAGCTGAGGACAAAACTACGATGGAGGGAGTTAATCCTTTGGTTTTAGAATTTACAAAAATTTAGATAATAGTAATTGAACAAGGTGTACACATGAGGTATTATCTCATGTACAAGTACACCATATCTAAGAAAAATAAAGAGCATACATCTCTACCACGGGGAATTGTTTTACCAACTCCACACTGCAATAAAAGACAAACTCCTGTATTACAATGTATTATTTGAATTGGGGTTTATTTGTCACTATATCTGACATACAGAGGAATTTTTAAGTAGAATTTGACTGCATAATTGAACTATATTCAGCTTTTAAACTCGAAAATGTGTACAAAATGGAAATTTGCAGTTTTCAAGAATTTTCACTTACTTTTCGTTGAGATGTTCATTTCTTAAATAATTTATATATAATTTAAATTAAAAATTGGATACCATATCATTACTGCAAGCCTTAGCTTCAAGTAGAACACGGTTTTAATTGTTTCAGATAAACCGCAGACTTACAAAATGCAAACTGTTAAACCTTCCTGTCAAAACATAACATTACTTAGTTATTTTAATTTTTCTTCAAAAGTTACAGAGATAGATGTGTGTCAAATGTCTTACTTTTAACTATTACATACTCAGATGCACACTTAAGTACAAGTCTGCAATTAATAATAAATATTGAGACAAAATTGAAATTTTCGGATTTTTATTTTTTTTCAGATTTTAATTTTTAGACAAAAAAAAACGGAAATGTATCAGATTAGATCAAATAATGATTGTATAATTTGTTCTATTGAACACATTTTTATTTATGTTGTGATTCGAGTTCTTATGTCTAAATTGTTCCCAAAAATACGGAGAATTTCCGGATGAAAGATACATAAAACTAACTATAAACGTTTTTAACTCATAATTATAAGATAATAGCGATTAATCTTTTGAAGTTTTTCGTTTTAGTGAATAGAAAAACGATATTGATAATGGTATCAATTAAATTGGAGATTTTGAGATTGCAGAATTTGAAATAGTCTTGTTGTGATTATTTATATTGCATTTTTCGTCTAAAATGTTTTACAGATATGCACAAGAAGATAAGTAATATTATATTTTCCAGGTTATGTAACAAATTCAGTGTTTTCAAGTCACGAACATATAAAACGATATCCCAGTAATGTCTAAACTAGAGGCTCCCAGGAGCCTGTATCGCTCACCTGGCTTTCGGTTGCAAAACTCAGGCTGTTATATCATTAGACAGATCTTTGTTTTGGAGAAGTACTGGAGAAATTTTACTGAATATCAGTTAAAGTTTAGTGCAGATTTCTCCTTTACAAGGTAGTGTAAAATAAAACAAAAGTTGCCAAGCGTAAAAAAAAATATTCGTGGAAAATAGTCTCACTTCCAAAGGCAATCTTATTGTTAATTAATCTCACCCCTATTAAGCTGAGTTATCTGCGAACAGTTTAGGTAATAAGAGTTCGCGTATAATTGGTTTAGTCCGGTTGGATAATGTTTAGCCAGGTTGGGAAAAATGTAAACAAATTTCTTATTTTCTATAACATTGGATAACGTTTGGCCCCGGTTCAGGATAATGTTTAGGTACGTTTTTTGATATCTGAACATTACCTTTACCTAAACATAAAAACATATAAATCTTAAATACGGCTTAGCAATTAAATTTCTTTTTCATTTTAATCATTGAGCTGGAACATTTCAGTATAGCTAATATTCATGAAAATTAATTTTCCTGTTATATTGCATTGGATTCGGCGTATTCTTGACTTGTCTGTTCTTATTTTTTTCTTATAGTTGAAGGTAAGTCAAAGGTTTCATTTGAAAATTTTTTCAGATCCTTTTCTGAATCATGATCAAAACTTATCAAGAATTTGTTTACAGTTTATCAACAAACTTAATTTTGACAGCAAGTAACGTAATTTCTTTTATTAGAATAACCTTTCATATATGCTTAACGAACAGACATTGAAGAAGAAATTACATATATATCTGAAATCAACGACCACCGGTCTTACAGTTCTAAGGTGTGATATTAATGGCCACTACAAATTGATATCAGATATCTTTCATTTTCCCCAAGGATGGTTGCTTAATTTGTTGTCTTGAGAGTCTCAGATGTTTTGACTAAAAGTTTTATTTGTTTTTGGTATTTTCTAGCGCTGCTTTTAGTGCAAAAGATTGATTTGCAATTTTCTGCTTGGTTTTCGGGGCCAGTAAACTATATATTACCTTTGAAAAGGCAGATATAAAACAGTATTCATGAAATGTTACCTGAAAAAATATTTAAAAGCACAAAAGGTTTCGTGTTACTGTGTGTTGTGAATTAATTTATTCATCTTTTTTTTTATTTATTTGGAAAGCCTCCCAAAAAAACTTGATGAATATGTTTCTTCTTTAAAAAAAAATTATAAAATATTTTCCCACAGCTTTGAGTTCCAGTCGAATACAACTACATAATGGCATTTTTACCTATATGGTTTGTATTTCATAACATTGTCACTTTAAGCATTTGTGAAGGAAGATATCTGAGTTATATCCCTTACGTCAGCTCTCCGCAGATACAATTCAAAATCACCAGTTCACAAATCTATGTATCTGTTCACATATACCTCGTCTGAAAATTCACGACTTTTACATTAACTTCAGTATTTTGTTCTTTGTCAATACTGTCTTGAATTACTTTTCTTTATTCATGGTCATTTTGGACCTTTGACTTAAAATATTTAAATAATTGTTTGTGTCGTAACAAAATAAGAATGGAGGTAATAACAAAATTCCGAACGGAATTGTCAAGCCCAAAGTGCTCTTGACAATTCTGTTCGACCGCAATGGTTCTGACTTGGTACAAGCATTTCAAAAGAAATGGTGGGTTAAACAAGTTTAATGGCAAAACACGAAAATAATGATTTTTTAATGGTAAAAAAAAAAATGTATATTAGTGTTAAGCCTCAAGAACCAGTTAATTTGAAAACCCCTATTCATAACTAATGCTTCTTGTATTTTATACAGAATTACAATAAATACTAAATGCAGAGCCTTTTAATTGGTAAATATGTTAAATATGATTGTCACATATTGAAATGCATGTTTTTTTTTCCTGTTTTGTGGATGCATTCTCATACTTCATCTTTTAGAGTTGTAAAAGGTCTCTCGTGTAAGCAAATGTTTACGACAACTGGTTCTGTTCTGTACTACATGTTTACTCTAAATAATTCGCAGACCAAATTCTAAATCCAAAACCAACAAAAAAGAGAACTACATTGTTTGTATTAATTTAACTAAATGTTGGAGCAAAATTTGTCTCTTTAGTGTTAGTATGTATGCATTATTTTCAGCAATATCAAGCAGTTACTAGGTAAAGGTTCGTTCGACCATGGACCTCACCTGGTGGAGATTTACTTTTGTCCTTATCTAACTTCGTTCATGTATATCTTGTCTTAAATTAACGACCTGTTCATATATTTTCCAAACCAAAATAACTATCGATCCCTAATTTCAGCAATATAAAAAGTGACTCCCGGGAGTTAAAACTTGTCCTAGACGTTAAAGCAGAAGCGACCTTTCAACAGAAGTCTGTGATGGTTATTGCTGAAACTTTGGCCATCTTACGGAGTTATCAGACACAATTCTAATTGATCCAAAAATGACCATGATAACAAAGATGTTCCTGAGATAAACTCTTTGAACTCGTGTACAGGATAACGAAATTTACTGTTATTATGCAGCTTGGGTATTTTTGGATTGAATCCTCATAGGTGGTGGATCTAGGGAATTTGTAAAGAAGGTTCTTTTAGAGTGAAAGAAAAGTTTTCGGAGCGGATCGAGGCGCGAAAATTTTTTAGGGGATATTTTTAGTAAAACATCGGTATATTAATTAAATAATACATGATTGTCCAATAAAAAACCCCTGAAGCCCCTAGGATCTGCAAATGCCTCAATTGTTTTTAGGTAACGTAAAATGGCAGCCATCTTCGAAATGGCGGTCATTTTTTAGGAAAATGATGATGATGGGAAATATGAAACGCACATAAAAAATGCAAATACACAGACCACAAGCCAAAGGAGTGAAAAGATGAAAAAATAAAAGAGAAGCAGAGGGAGAAACCTTGTGGAATGTAAAATTGATGAAACAGAGGAAAGAATTAATGGTACTGCACTGTGAAAATTCCAAGTTTGGAGATCTTTTTTTCAGTCAATGATCGCAATCAATGATTGTTTTTGCTTGCGATCATCAATCATAGACGTGTGGTGCGCAATTCTCGATTTTCAATAAGTAAATCTAGTGTGAAAAATAACGGAATCTAATTATAAGTATTGAATGCGATAAAATGTAGTTTTATGGTCGTCTATAAGCGTGAAGCTAACGTGCAGCATTCACAATGTGGTAGGGTCCGCGTTTTTACACTCCAAAAGATTCAATTCAAAAATGAACTGTATATTAAGTCTTGTTTTATTCTTCTATTTCAGTAATTTGGTATTTGCAAAATTTAGACATACTAGCTTATAGCATGTTTGGAATGGGAAATAATAATATCATCAGCTGCAATATCTCTGTTATTTATCGAGAAATAACATTTGAATTCCTTTATACACCCCCATCATACTACAACTCGGAACGCAAAGAACTCTGTCAACCGCGGAGCCGAACGAAGTCGCCTGCAAAAAGGTAAGATTTATCATTTTGTTATATTCTTCTTAGTAACGCACGCATTTTTTGTGGTTTTATTATCCAGATATCAAGGGACGATAAGGCTTTGCAATCGTATAATTTGTATTAAAGTCAATCCAAAAATAATAATCCAATGACAATGGCAACAACGAAAACAACATGAGTACGGTATACACACAAAGATGAACAAAACAGACCCAATAAAAACCATCGGTAAGATCAGGTGCACCGGTAGAGTAAGCATCTCCTGCTTCCAAAAGTAATTTAGCATGAAATATTTACGCTTTAAACATTTGAACGTCAAACTATTTCCCGATTTTGACCCGTTAATGATATTTATAACAAAAATAAATACATACAATTCACGAGTAATCATTTCTAAAGTATTGATCCAATTATTCAGGCCAAAGTATCTTTCAGTGTTGTGTTACCGACGTTTGAAACAGGTCGGGTGTTTAAAAAATGAATAGTTTGAACGCGAAGCTAAAAATATTTTTGTTCTGTAAAACTAGGAGCTTGGATGTGTAGAATGGGGAGTCATTGTGAACAAATGCTTCGATCATGATTCTCTTTACTTACGCTGAATTAATCTTAGATTTTAACATTCCTCTTCTATCTATATATAAGTAAACCAATAATTTAAAAGTATAATGCAAAGTACAAAGCTGCAATTATTAAGTGAAGTTTTTAAATCGTCGTGTATATCTCTTATTTCAAATTGCTAGGAGACATACATGTTTATCGTTACTGTGTTCGTCTGACTGTCCGACATATGCTAGCATAAGTATTGATTGATTTATTGACTAGTTATAGTTTAATGTCCAGCAAGCAATATTACAGCAATATCAGGACGAGAACCAAAAAAAAAATGAAAGAAGAAAGAAATAAAGTTGGAAAGGACAACCGGGCCATCGAGTTTTGATTGCCACTGGAAAAGGGGAAAAATGCGTAGAGACAGCGAATAAAGCCCTCTATACGACACCCAGCAGCGTGGTGTTTCTCCAAGCAGTTAGGCTACAATGGTTTGCGATCAGGCATTCTGTATATTATTACATGACTACCTCGCATAGACAGGGCATTCCCCTATCCACCACCTTGGGGCGCCTCCTACAGCTCTGTAGCCCGAGTCCCTGAAAACTGATTCAGGTGTCCAGCTAGCTTTAATACAAGTTGAAACTAAATTCAGATAATTATGGATCTTGAATAGCAATAAAATATTAAATTAGTACATGAAAATTGTGAATGTAAGGTTGCATATGAAGCTCCGTCCGTCCAATTCTAAGGTTTGCATATTTATATGAAAATTAACACTTTTAAAATTTAACTTTTGGGGGTTTTTATTAATTGTTCTTTTTTTTCGTTTTTGTCTTGGCTTTGTTTTTTT
>MJUU01005849.1:0-28677 GCA_002080025.1 Modiolus philippinarum | reverse complement strand
TTCATGTGTTCCTCTTACTGTTCGTACCAAGCTGGGTTAAGTACTTGTTGAAGTAAATTCAGATATCCATATGAAGTGCAAATAAACATGAAAAACTGTGAACTAAGGTTTCACAAAGCTGTATATGTCGACCGTCCGACTATTTTGACACTTAGATCTTAATTGAATATTTATGGGCTTTCAGATTTTACAAATATTCAGTTTATTTTGATTTGATGCACACTGAAGAGACATAAGTTGTCGAAATACGCAGAGACTAAATCGATATTAACTTCGGTATTTTGTTATTTGACCTTTATTTTCCCCTTAATTGACTTTTTATTCAAGTAAGAGTATGAGTTTAAAGTACTCTACATGGTAGGATCACCTAAGTTACCTTGAACATGCAAACATCTCTGTGATGGTCAACGTCTACCCTACGTATTAACCGAGATGGCAGAACGTTGTTTGTCATAGGAATCCGAGAAGTGCGTAGAGAACTCTCCATATATGGAACTATCCAATCAATTACAGTCCGACTTCTGTGGAATGGTCATTTTAGAGATACCTTTCAGACTTATATTATGAACTTGCATGTCACAGTGGTATATAGTTCCACATAGGATCATACTTCAGCACCAGGATTACATAAAAGAAAAATGCATCTTGTGTTTCGGAAGTGAAAAATAACTTTAGTTATAAAACACTTTCTCCGAGTTCAACATTGCCATTAAGAAATATTTCCTCAAGTTCAGCTGAGCTAGCATCCGTTTTTCATTTTTCAACCACCCGACCTGTTCCAAACGTAGGCAAAATAACACTGAAAGATAGTTGGGCCTGGAAAACTAAAGGGATGTTTTTGAAATGGTTAATCACTATTTGTATGTATTTTTTTTTTTGGTATAAACATCTTGAACGGGTCTGTTTAAAGTAAGTGAGAACCGAACCGTCAATCAAAAGAACGAACAATCCATGGACAATGTCAAAATAAGGCACACTAAGAAACAAGGACACCACTTGAGTACGGGATAGAAAAGAAAAATGAAGACACACATACAGATGAACAACACGGACCCAATAAACAACCATGGGTTAGATCAGTTTACATCCAGATTGATGTAAACTTATTGTTTACATCAATCGCTTTTGATGCGTAAATGCTTAAAAGTAAATATTGCATGCTGAAAATTACTAAAAATTGGAGGGATGGTTTTGAAATGATTAATCACTATTTGCATGTATTTATTTTTGGTATAAATATCATGAACGGGTCATATTTGCTGTTTTAACTTATTGTTTACATCAATCTGGAGCGCTTTTGATGCGTAAATGCTTAAAAGTAAATATTCCATGCTCAAAATTACTAAAAATAGGAGGGATGGTTTTGAAATGATTAATCACTATTTGCATGTATTTATTTTTGGTATAAATATCATGAACGGGTCATATTTGCTGTTTAAACTTATTGTTTACATAAATCTGGAACACTTTTGATGCGTAAATGCTTAAAAGTATATATTCCATGCTCAAAATTACTAAAAATTGGAGGGGTGTTTTTGAAATGATTAATCATTATTTGCATGTATTTATTTTTGGTATAAATATCATGAACGGGTCATATTTGCTGTTTAAACTCATTGTTTACATCAATCTGGAACGCTTTTGATGCGTAAATGCTTAAAAGTAAATATTCCATGCTCAAAATTACTAAAAATTGGAGGGATGGTTTTGAAATGATTTATCACTATTTGCTTGTATTTATTTTTGGTATAAATATCATGAACGGGTCATATTAGCTGTTTAAACTCATTGTTTACATCATTCTGGAACGCTTTTGATGCGTAAATGCTTAAAAGTAAATATTCCATGCTGAAAATTACTAAAAATTGGAGGGATGTTTTTGAAATGATTAATCACTATTTGCATGTATTTAGTTTTGGTATAAATATCATGAACGGGTCATATTTGCTGTTTAAACTTATTGTTTACATCAATCTGGAACGCTTTTGATGCGTAAATGCTTAAAAGTAAATATTGCATGCTGAAAATTACTAAAAATTGTATGACTACAAAGTTTAATCATCCCTTGAAATCTGGATCATAAAACATAAAGAAATGCATGTTTTATTGGGAAGAATATAACAAAATAATAGACCTTACCTATTTGCAGGCGACTTCGTTCGGCTCCGCGTTTGACAGAGTCCTCCGCGTTCCGAATTGTAGTATGATAGGGTGTTATATTTCTTTTAGCAATATTTCAGTTTGCCTATTGCAAGAACTGTTAATGCTGTCTTGAATAAGACATATAGCATAATATAACGGAAAATTGTTTTTTAACATTCAATTTTTCTACATGTTGCTGTTATAAGTTCTTATTATGCTGGACTTAATAGTTTTTGTATTTGCACGGGTATTGCATCGTCTTGGATTATTTTGCCGAAGTGCAAACTGTGTTTAAGACAGCAACAATAATGCTGGGTGTTTATTTTTGTTTGTTTAATTATATTGAAAATAAAGCTAAATTAACCTTTATTTCTTTCAGTATGAAGCATTTACACACTAGTTAATTTTAACTGGAAGATTTGATGTTTATGCCTCGGTTTGAACAAAGTGAAATATATAATTTTAACTTCAAAGACGACAAAAAAGTGTTGTGTTCATGAAAACTTCTTTTTTTATTTATTTTTATTGAAATCACAGTCAATCCATCTTGGCAAAACCTTGATTCCACACAATCATGCTGTTAGTTCTATATTTCACTGGTGGCTTTCACACAAACGTAGGTAAATCCGGCTTTTCTCGTTCAGTCAAAATTTAAAGTTATTTACAGACTTAATATATAAATATCATATAACTTTCAAAACCTTAAGGGATATCTCAGTTATACACCGTGACGGTCTGACGGATTGTACAAGTTCCCTAGTATATGGAACACCAATATTGTCCTAGGTGGCGTTTTAATATTTTAATATATTTAAGAAATAAAACATGGCCGCCATACTATATTGTTATTATAACAATGGCTTGAGTTGTTTTTGCAAATATTTTATCCCGAGCGTTAGCGAGGGGTAAAATATGCAAAAACAACGAAAGCCCATGTTATAATGACAATATAGTATTTGGCGGGTATGATTTATTTCGATTCTAATATGGAAATTTCACCCATTTCATATCCGAAGCGAGCAGCGGCTATCTAATGGTTCAAACATTTTGATTTTGATAAACAAACTCGCTGACAAAAAACTTTCCACAAATACAATTAAAACTTACTTTTTGATTTAATTGCTATTTTAACTGTAGAAAATACCTTAAGTCGTCTTAATCTCCATCAAACCAACGCTGCTTACGAACCGGACATCACGATTTTATTTGTGACGTCACAAGTAGGAAAATTAAAGTTTGTCCCGAATATTGCCTTTTCAAGTAGAAAAAAAAATCCATAATGAATTTCGGAAACAAATTTAATTAAAAATTTGTTAGTGGATGGTAGATTTTGACAGTTGAAATGAAAAATAGATTCAAAATATGCAAAAGAAACTATGCATCTTTTGCGCATGTGCTAAGAGTGTTATATTGGTATTATAACATGACTCTATTTACAAAGCTAATACAGGAAGCCATATTAGAATCTGTAGTAAGTAATAGGGAATATTTACGGAGGATTACGGAAGTATCGTCACCGGATCGCTATATTTAAAAAGTAAGAAAATAAAAGCATTTTTTTTAATATTAGGTGCATAACAAATCAGGAAAGAAGCACAACCTAAATGGACAACATGTTAAATGATAATGAAGCCACATTTGTAGCAGAAAAGAAGTATTAAGGACCGACCATTTAACTTGAAAAGGGGGGGGGGGGGGGCTATGGCTTTTTTCTAAAAAAATATTTTGGATCTGATTTTATGTGAAAAAAATATTTTGGCTGCCAACATGATGAAAAAAAATTTTCTGAAGGAGGCTTTCTGCCCAAAAAAATAATGTTAATTTAAAAAAAAAATATTTTGTTGATACACGTGAAAAAAAGAAATAAATTGTTTCGCGCGAAGCGCGAAAAAACTTTTCTGTCCAGAAAAAAACGATACCCCCCCTCTTTTCAGGTTAAATGGTCGGTCCCTTAGAAAACAAAACTCGGAGGTCTTCCAGAGTAAATCGGTCAAAGCATAAAAATTGTACAAATGTATGGATACAGCCAGGTAATTAGTGTACTAATACAGTTGTTCGTTTTAATATAATGTAATTGTTGATAAAGTAAAAGAAGAGAAACAATCAAAAAGCTAAGATATCATCAAAATACGCCCCACCGTATGGTTGACTTACACTGACTAAGAAAATGTCAATGAACAAAAGACTGACAAAATCAAAGAAAAGACATGTGTTAAAGACATGTCTGAAGCTAAAAATAATAAAGAAACCATCAAGCAAAATGATGACAGCCCATTATATACTAGAAATAAAGAAAAAAAATAAACTTAATGAGGAAACGTCATAGGATGGGAAAGTATACATGATATAATGAAGCAAGGACGGTCAAGACATGACATGTATATCCGTTACGATAATGGAAGCAGTAAGAAAAATGAAGAAATAATTCATGGCTGCCATAAAATGCCCACAATTTATGTAGGCCATAAATTATTTGGTGGATTCTAATAGGGCAATTGTGGTATGACATAAAGGTGTTATATTTGTATTATACTACATGCTAGAGGTGTTATATTGGAATTATACCATGGTTATATTTATATAGCTAAATCATGCCCCCTCCTTTCATATTAGAACAACACAAAAATGGAAACATTCCACAAAACATAGTCCAAGTAATAGCGTGACCACTTAGAGGGCAACTGCGGTTACATGTTTTACACTAAACATTTCATCAATTACAGCTTACATCATCGATGTATTGCAAAACATTCAATAAAGTGTATATACTCTATTTGATATACAGAAAAAGACTTGAAGAAACTAGTTATATTTTTGTAGTTATATATTATCTGGCAGCACTAATAATAAATAAAAGACATGTAAATATTATTTGAAAAACAGTTATCATAAAATAGAAAGTACTCAAAATAATGCATGAAATAAAAAAGGAATACAGGAAACATCTACAGTGACCGAAAATTATAGTTATATGTTACAATTTGCAAGGGAACTACACAGGTAAAACAAAAATAAGACAAATATAAGACAAAGATAGGAAATCGGGACAGTCGCACTTGGTACCGACACTAGCAAAAGCCAGCGATAGTATTAAACCAGTTAATAGGTATCCAAACCCCCCTTTCTCTGTCCCGATTCCCTATAGCATAAATAACAAACGAATAAAACCCAATACAGGTAGACTACTAACTCCATGACCATAATCTTGAAAGGAGAGAAAATGACAATACGTAGAAAAACATGAAAGGATATGGAGTGAATGTACATGTGACAAAAACGCACACGATACACAGAAAAGTCCAGTTTATCAAGGACAGGGCTTTTATTCCTGTCTTGATCTTGATGCCGCCTGAGGATCTTCAACCAGAGGTTATCTATCTATCTATATATATCTCTATATACTGCAAAACCATCTTTCGAGTATTATATGCAGCTTGCGCGTCAGTACATTAGTAAAGAATAAATGCAAGATACATGTATCATACATTGTGTGGTTAAAAGAAAAACTTGTTTTAGGACTCCCCATTAGCCTGTTTATTAGAATGTGTATGTACAGCTAAAACATAAAAAAGAAGATCAATTTAGGGCTTGCAGCTTTTCAGGAGGGAAACGGCAACCTTACACGAGTCAAGGTCTGTCATTACCACCACATGGACGGGTAAACAGTTTCATTGTACACCAGCAAGGGGAGACAGAAAGAATATTTATGTGTGTACCTCTCTGAAGTTGACGGAGTGACTGGTACTAGTAACTCTGGCAGGCTGCCAAAATACTGCGGAGATTGGGAGTGTGTGTGGGGGGGGGGGGGGGGGGGNGTATGGGTGCTGTAACAGTTATATATATTTTTGTAGAAAAATACAACAGTACAGTATACTAGTAATAAAGAAATTTTGTCAAACACATAACGCTAGAATACGGATATTGCACAAAGGACACATATAGCATCTTTTTTTATTTATCTATTTTATATTATTATTTTTGTAATTTTATCTGCATCTATTGAAATAGACAAGCTTATTCAATTATCACAAAGAGTTAAATTTAAATATTAAGAGAATGAAGTGAAAATTCTTAGAAAATTTGTTGCATAATACAGCAAAGTTTTAAGGAAAAAATACCGTCAGTAAGTATACATGTACTTCAGCGTGCAAAGGCAAAAAATTTAAAGTGTCCCTAATATTTTTCAACAAAACAATTTCATAATGAGGAAAGCTGAAATAATAGAGAGAATCACAAAAAGGTACCAAGCATAATCTTTTAGTAAGTTTATACTTGTACATATTGTCATCCATAAATGAATTCTTCTAAAAACAACTTTTCTTCTACAATTATCGGGAAAAAATCTCACACCGCTGTCATTAATTCACGGAAGCCGATAGGGGTCATTTGAAAAAAAAATATTAATGTCGTAATTACAACATAGAATGTCGAAATTACGACATGGCGATGTCAAAATTACGACATAACGATGTCGAAATTACGACATATTATGTCGTAATTACGATAAACTGATGTCGAAATTACAACATAGTGATGTCGAAATTACGACATAAAGATGTTGAAATCACCACATAGCTTATCACATTTTCATCTTCTGCTGATGCAAATTCAACCAAAATTAACAGAAATAATGTATAGAAGATCCTTTACCAATATTGTACATTATACCGATCTGAAAAAAACATGGCCGCCAATACGGAACTTAGCTTTACATTGAACCTATTGGATTTATTTTTTCATCCCTCACCCGAAACAACTGAAGCAAATTCAACCAAATCTTACAGGAATGCATGACGCATTGAAGGCCATCTTCAAAGACTGCTCATTTCGTTCAGATCTGATGATGAACGGTCATGCTAGCGAGGAACATATTTGGAACCCTTTGGGAGCAACATCATTTTCATGTCTATTATTTAGCAGATTCGCAGGTGAGCGATACAGGCTCAGTTTCCGAGCCTCTTGTTTGCTAATTTTAAATGTTGATAGATTTCCAAATATCTTCCCCTCTGGATTGTACCCAATCCTTTTATGAGCATTAATTAGTGTATCTTATATACAAAACTGATGAGGGGATTTTTGATTGGTCGATAAACGTGACCGCTGTTAAAACATGTAAAAGGGAATAGATCATAGGTGCCAAAATGATATAGGCTAAAGTTTTGTACACTTCTAGTATGAAAGTATGGGAGAACCGAAAAATGGAACTGGATATTAAAAGGTTACCTTAAGTAATTCTTATATAAAAAAAGGTTACTATTGGAGTACCATTGGAACTTACGGGATATTCCATAGTTTTTCTATACTTAAAGTATATAACCATAACTGTGTCTATAAATGCCTTTTTAAACATTCCAAGCATATTGCATGCCCCCAAAAATGTGAAACTTTTAGTTCTTTTTAAGGTCATGATGTTCAAAATGGACGATTCATTCTCATGAAGTCGTAAGGATCCTTTTGTGTCAATTTTTGTTTGTTTTCATCTTAATATTTTCAATCATTTTCTCTTAAACTACTAAAAGGCATTGAAACCAAACTTTACCATAATTAAATTTATCGTATTTTCTTACAAAATTGTGTTCGGCATTTTCGCCAATTGAATAACAACGTTTATGAATCCCGGCGTAGCTAAAATATGGGTTCGACAGCAGTTTTTATGTCCCGATTTTTTAAGTACGATATTTGCCCTCGAACGTCCATCCGACCGATCTTGGTTATAATTTATTTCAATATATAAAATATATAAATTTTCAAGAACTTTTCAAGAAATTTTCGTACAGGGTTGATATTTAACAAAAGGAATGGTCATGGGTATTACAAATTTGTTTAGTTATAATATGTCACCATAACCTACATTTTTCGCTAGAGTGACTTGGTTACGTTGTTTGGTTATGGTCCAATTCTCAGGTACTAGACATAGCACATGGTTGATACTTAAATCACACATGGACTGGTCTTGGGAAGTACTACAGGGTTCACCAGTGATTAAGTTAACATGACCTACATGATTGTTTTGGTTGAACAACTTAGTTAAGTTTCCTTCGTTTTTGTCCATTTCTAAAGAACTAGAAAGACATGGTACAATGGTTGATAATATACATATGCAGTAACTTCGGTATTTAGTTATTATGGATAGGTCACATGTAAGCCCACCAGGATACACTATGAATCTAGATGTTCTGCTTGAGCGACTTGGCTATTTTTCTTTTGTTCCATTTCACGTGTACTAGGCGTAACACAGGTATGATGTGTCACATATGCATTTATTTTGGGAAGAGAACAAAGGGGCTCGCTGTCAAATGATGCACAAATGACCTACATTTTCTGCTTGAGCGACTTGGTAATGTTTAATACCAAATTAAGGTTCATAACAGTTACTAAACAACAAAATAGCATTAATACTTTACGAGTAAATTGGTCCCTGGGACTACAACAGGGTATACAACCATTATAGAATTGACTTATATACATTTTTATAATCTACTAATTATTTGCTGAGAAAGAGCTTAAATAAACGTTAACCTCAATGAAGTCGCTCAATTGTAAAATATTGGTCACATTGACGCATCTCTATCTGCATGCTCTCTGTCTACCATAGATGTATCTGTATACAAGTTTACATGACTCTAGTACAAGTTTGATGAATTATTAGTAAATAAACTTAAAGCAAGTCAATTGACCAAAATTGAGGTCATGGTGTGATGCTGTCAGTTTACAAAAATGCACATCTATTAAAGTTTAAAATACTCTAGACCACGAAGTTGTTGAGTTTTAAGAAATTAACCTGGTGTGAACGCGTACGCCCATGTGTACGAACCATAAAACAAACGTGCATCATGTGGATCGTTTTCTAGTTCGTAAATAAATCAAAATTGTAGAAAACAAAAGGCCTTTAAGAACATGTTTAGTTCACCTGGACTATGGCTGACATACATGAAGAGATATAAATGGCATTTTTATATGATCCAATGATAAACTATGTTCTCCGTTTGTAGCCACATTGGATTAGATGCAAACATAAATTTTGAAGGGGACCATAGAAAGACTGTTGTGACCAAGTTTGGTTTCAACTGCAGTTTAGGTTTCAGAGAATTGGACCCAATTTAAAAATGTTTCCTCTGGCGGCCACCTTCGTTAAGGTACTGACATGCATGATATCTTTTTGTAATGGGACCATCTAAGACTATTGTAACTAAGTTTGGCTGTAATCGGACGGATAATTTCTTAGAAGCTTTATATGAATGTGTTTTCCATAGGGTCTAATGTTAAACTATGTTCCCCGCTGGCAGCAGTCTTGGATGAGATACAACCTTGTTAGATATCTTTTTGGGAGGGACCAACTTTGAATCATTGTGACTATGTTTGATGAAAGATCTTTGAAAGTGTTTTCCATGTTTAACTATGTTCCGGGTTGGCAGATATCTTGGATGAGGTACAGACCCGTTTGATACCTTTTTGAAAGGGACCACTTAAGGACCATTGCGAATGTAATTAGACTAGTAGTTTCTGAGAAGATTTTTGAATATTGTTTTTCATAGGATCCAATGTTAAACTATGTTCCAAGCTGGCAGCCATCTTGGATGATGTACAGACCTGCCGGATTCCCTTTTTTGGAGGGGACAATCCAAGAACCATTGTGACAAAGATCGGTGCTAATTGTATTTTCTGAGAAGATCTTTAAATGTGATATCAATAGGGTAAGATGTCAAACAATGTTTCATTCTATTTGCTATATTGGATAAGGTACGGACCTGCAAGTGACCTTTTTTCTGGAGTAGACCATCTAAGGACTGTTGTGACTATGTTGTGGATTGTAATTCGACAAAGCGTTTCTGAAAACATGATCTTTGAAGTGTTTTCCTTATGGTCCAATGTTACTGACATTGTGGATACCTCTTTTGAAAAGGACGATCTTATGAACTTTATTACTAGGTTTGTTATATTTTGATTAGTGATTTGTGAGAATTTCTTTAATGTATTTATCATAGGGTAAAATGCTAAACTTTGTTTACTTCTGGTTGCTATCTTTGGTTGAGTGCGGACCTGCACAATACAATATTTTAAGAAACCACCAAAGAACTATTGTGACCAAGTTTGGTTCCAATTGTCACAGTGATTTCAGAGGAGAAAAGTTTTTGAATGAAAGGCTTTCGGCGAACGGACGACGGACGCCAAGTCATTGCAAAAGGTCGCACTTGTATAGCTAGATGAGCTTGAAAGTGAGGAGAGCAACTTTGTAGCCTTCGGGCTGTTTGTAATCCTCGTAAAATAAATAAAGCATTAAATTAAATAAAAAGTGATGTAATCTTAAACATGGAAAATTTTAATAAAAATGTGTTGACCATTGTTGGAGTTTTGCACTTTTGATGTCTTTTTGACTATTTTCAGTGTTCTTATTTTGGCCCGACCACGTAGGCGGTAGAGTCTTTTTCGATACAACTTTCCGTCTGTTCAACACTGTTTAGTTATACGCTTATGGCCATATATTAAATACTGAATGTAGTTTACCAGTGATTTTCAATCAGTAAATATTCTGACCTGCATCGTTATGTCGTAATTTTGACATAGGTATGTCGTAATTTCGACATCGTTATGTCGTAATTTCGACATCGTTATGTCGTAATTTCGACGTCGCTATGTCGTAATTTCGACATCCTATGTCGTAATTACGACATCCTATGTCGTAATTACGACATAATATTTTTTTTCAAATGACCCTTATCGGCTTCCGTAATAATTCGACAGATATTGTTTATTTGACTTCAAGATAATATTTTGATGGTGAATAAAAGTATATGGAGTAAATGCACATGAGACAAAGTGTCTACAAATACATGGTAAAAAGCAAGCAAAGGAACAACGCTTTTATTGTTGATGTCTGAACTCTTTTCGTAAGTAGCTAAGAGTTCAAATTAGTTCAATAAAAAACAGAAAATCAAATATGGAAGTAAAACATTTCCCCGCTTAAGTGTAATTGATGAATTGCTCTAATACTTGTATGCAATTTGGGCAGTTTATATAAGAATAATTTATCGCATTAGGAGTCTACTACTAAGCATGCCTAAAGGTAAAGATTCATAATATAAGATGAAAAGAACCTAAAAATTAGGTGCAAGTTGGGTATTGCCGATCCATAACTGCTCTCCATACATCAATTCATTGACAGGTGTCTTCATTTAGCCATCAGATCTGCATCATTAACACATTTATTAACTGACCTCTTATTTAAATTCATCTTTTATGTGGAATTAGTGCAGATTCTTTGCAGAAATTGCCATAAAAAGTGTCATTGCACACATATTTCTCGAACTAAAATGTATCTTATCTTCTCTTCAAATTAACACGATTAAACTCAAAAGTTTTCATTTTAAAAACAAATACACGAATGGCAACAAGAGGCTCTCAAGAAACTGTATCTCTCACCTGGGTCATATATTGGGGTCCTATATTTGACTATATTTCCCGATGGCGACTATCTTTGATGATGTATGAACATAAAAAAATCACAAACTTTGAACAATAGTGCCCACTGACTTTTTACTATAAAATTTAATTAAAATTGTTCAAGCAGTTTCAGACAAGAAGTTAGCTAAATGCATTTTCCATAGGGCCCTATGTTAATCTGTCACACAATGTGTTACGTTGGCAGCAATCGTAAATGAGACACGAACATAAAAAATATATCATTCAAAGAATCATTACTCAAGGGGAATCGTGTTAAAATTTCACTTAAACTGTTAAACTATTCAAATGTTTCAGAAGAGAAGATCTTTAAATGTACTTCCTTCAGGGTCCTATTGCTGCTGGCGGCCACTTTGGTTGAACATAAAATTTACATACTTTGAATTGGACCACTAAAGGACTATTGTTCTATTTAGGTCAGTAGTTTCAGAGGAGGAGATCTTTGAATTCATTTCTTTCAGAGACCTTTGTTAAATTTTATACCACGTTGGCGGTCATCTTGGATGAGGTGCGAACATAAAAATCACATATTTTGAAGGGGACCATGCATCCAAGAACTTTTGTACTAATTCGCTGAACTGAATTAGTTACAAATAAAAAACACAAACTAAGCTTTGAAGGGGACCACCCTAGATCTATAGTGACTAAAGTTGGTTCAAATTGGCTCTGTAATTTCAATGGAGAAAATCATTTCCCATTTGGTCCATGTGATTCCAGATGGCGATAATCTTGAATGAGGTACGAACATAAAAATGAAAATCTGTGAAAGGGATCATTTAAGGCCTCTTGTGAGTATATTTGGTTCTGTTTTGGCTCGGTCGTCAGATGAAATCTTTGTTGTAAACATATTTTATTAGTTGATTAATAACATGCATTATGCAATATAAACTAGAACAATTTCAATAATGAATCAATTAAAGGGATTCGGAAACAAGAACAAGTCTTATCTTAATCCGTTTCCCGAGATGAAATCTTTGAATGCATTTCCCTTTGGGCTACTATTTTAGAATATGTTCCCCGCCGGTGACCATCTTGGATGATGTACGAATATAAAAATCACAAACTTTGAAGTTTGTTTCCAACTGTCTCGTTGGCTTCAGGTTAGAAATCTTTAATCCATTTCCAATAGGGTCCCTATGTTAAACTTAGTTCCCCATCGGTGGCCATCACGATGAGGTATGAATATAAATATCACAAACTAAAGATGAACCACAATAAGTTTTGTTCCAATGGGCTCATTTGTAATGGCAACAGGTCACCCTGGCTATAGCCAGGTGAACTTAAAAACAAGTGTGTATTAAAATAATTCAACAATTTATTTTGTTGAAAATGGCAACTGAAAAAAGGGTCTTCATTTGATATTGGTGTCATCTCCTAGCGACAAAAGGTAATGTGAGTATATTAACATGTTTTGATTAATTTGTCTTTCATGAATTTTCTGATAATTTCATCATAATTTTCAAATGTGTACCTTTCAATGTAAGCAGATAAATGTTTATCATTAATTACAGTTGCTAGATAATTTTATAACATGCAGTTTAAATACCACGAAATCGTTTATTTTTATATGAAGTATATGTTTCCAGTAACTTTGACTGTCCTATCAGTATAATTTTAACTTCGTACATGGGAATGGATAATTATAGATTTTTTAAAAGCAAAACAGATAATTTTAATACGATTTTTACTCGGCCCATATTCATAAAGGCACTGAAGTTAGAAATTTTCCATGGAAATACTAAAGTTAAAATCATCCACTCCCCTTTTACTCAACATGCTCAAATGGTATTCATCAAACCTAAGTATTTGCAAAGGAAATTCTTCGCTTGATAAAACTCCGTCCTGTTTCCTCAAGTGGCATTTATAAAACATCTGAAACAAAGAAAATATTTTCCCTTAAGGTGGTACGGGGGTTTAAAAACTATCAGATAGAATTTCCAGATATTTTCATGAATTATACTATTTTGTCAGAGCATATAAAAATAAAATAAAAATTGGGGGTCACAGGCCATATAAGAATGAAATCTGTCATGAAAAAAATCGGCTAGTTTGAAAGTAATGGGGAAAATTAGCGAATTTTAACAAAACTTTGATTTATTTTAGTTACGTCAGATAGAATTTGTTAAAATTTGGTAAATATTTAGTTAATGTACTTGCCTTCGATTTGCAAGAAAAAACATGTTGGGGTCATCGAGCATATTTTTGATCAAATGGGGGAAAACTAATTTTTTTCCCAATTATTTCAATACAAATTGTCTCTCCTTCATAGAACAGGGTTTAATGAAAATGTACAATATTCTGCATGGATACCGAATAAAAGTGGCAAATTTTATCAAATTTAACTCTTATAAGACATCAAAAAAACTTTTGCCATTATAATGTCTATAGTGAATTTCAATTTTTGTCAGATGCGCAAGATTGATGCGCAATTTTAAACTCCCGTACCACCTTAACCGTCTCCTAGATGTTTTTGGTACTTGAATATAAAAAAGACAGGAAATGGGGTAAATGTCAAGGAGACAACATTCCATATCCAGGTTAAAACGGCCCACAACAAAGCATCTAGGGGTCACCGTACGGTCTTCAACACAGTGAGGAACCTCACACCATATAGGAAGCCCTAAATGGCCCCAAAAAGGGTAAAAAAGTGAATAAATCATTGAAATATAGGAAAAAGTAGGGAAACGGGGAATGTGTCAAAGAGACAACGACCTAAAGAGGAGTAATTACAACTCAAAGCCACCATAAGATCTTCAATGAACGGTGAGGAATCATTATTTAGCTTACCCTTCTGGGGAACCTGACGTCCCTCACGGATTTTAAGGGACTTCACTCTGTAAGTGCCTCGGTTCTGAATGTTTCATGCTTTGTTGCCGTATCGCATCCTTGTTTTGTCTTTGTTATTTGCCATGTCTCTGGACTTTGATTGGTGTAACCACAAACCTTGTTCCTTCGGTTTTCTACAGCTGTTGTTGTTGGAACCTGATTTGCGAATTTAGATATATCAAAATGTATTACACTTTAATAACCATTTATTTTCAGATGCAGAGAGGGCGTTTTGGGAGTTTTAGTAATGAAAAGTATCTAAATTTTGTGCATATTTATTGGGAACAAAATTGACAAACAAAAGCAAACAAATTTTTAATCCCTTATTCAAAAGATAATCCAGCCTTTTTAAATCATAAAAAAGAATTTGAATTCACGGTTATAATTAAACTTACACGCCTGCATGAGTAAGATAAGATATTGTCTTTCATACATTGATAGTGTAGAAAAATTAAAAGTGACGGGAAAATATCCTTTTTAAAGAATTAGGTAAACAGGAGTGATTAGAAGTCTAATTTTGTCACGAAAACTTTTTTGGTATTCTACTGAAGTAAAAGTACACCCCCAAAAAATCCCCGTGTATTCAATTAAAGCATTAGGAAAAAGAAGGGAAACGGGGAATGTGTCAAAGAGACAACGACCCAAAGGGGAGTAATAACAACTCAACCCAGTTTATTTGTGTGTGTGGGGGGGTGTAAATAGAATCGCATTTGGAAAAAACTGCACTATCCAGATTTTTGCAGAATATCACAAATTCTATGGTTATATGGGAATTAAAATTGTGTGAGAAAGTATTAATTGAATACTGAACCACATTTAACATGTAGACCCCAAATCCCCTCCCAACCCAAGACACCTAACGTTTAAAAAAAGTAGCCAAGTTCTTAGTACTCGTATAATGAACTCCGAAAAGGATGATTTAAATAAGGAGCTCAAAAACAGTGTAGTGTTTAATGAATACTACTTGAATTATTCAAGAGGTGAAAATGTTACATTTCCAACCTAATAGCCAATAGTTCGGTGCTGGCCCGAAAACCGATTTCATTTAAAAACTTGCAATATCTTAATTTAAGAAAATTTTGTTCAAAACTAAGGCATATCTCACTCTTGCATAGCTCTGTCCTTAGCCGATTTTGGCTTTTCGTTTGAAATCCTACTGGTAATTTTTTTTCTATATCAGGTTTACACATATTTCGGTTTATGGATTTCCAAATGTTTTGATTTTATCTGCACTGAAGAGACTTGATCTCTACTGAGGATAAATCGCAGATGCACAAATTAAATTTACGGTAACGTCGGTATTTTTTTTTTTCAATCTTATCCATATCTACAAAAATAAAATGAAACATGTGACAAATTTGACCCATAATTATTGTTTGATTGGTACAACTGTTTTACAATTTCATTTTTTGTTTAGGTATTACTAATAATCTCCTTATGAAACAATATTTTTTTTTAATTATTAAAGTATGCTAACGATTGGTATTCTTCATCCCCAAGTGTTGGGTACCCCTTCAAATCTATATCATCTGTTACAATATTTGTCGAATTTTTTAGAATATTCTTAATTATTTTCAGAAAATCTACTTTCAGTTTCCATTCTAATTAATCTTGCAACATGATGTAAAAGCTATATAAACGTTAGGTAAAACATTGTCCGCTTACACTTGAAACCAGAAAAAATAAGTAGCATATAATAGTAAATTCGGTTAATATAGACGGTTCGGTTGTGTTTAAAATAATTCTACTATTGTTTGAAACTGTTCGTTTTTTCCTTGAAATCAAGGGTAAGTCAAAGATTATATTCTAAGATTTTGGTTTTTTTTTTTTTTTNAAAATTTGCTCATTTCTTTCCGATCCGCAAAGCTGCTCTCAATAGGTTTTCAGGGGCTTTGGCTACAGAGCTGCCGGGCGCGTCCCCAGGTGGTGGATAGGGGAATGCCCCGTCTTTGCGGGGTAGTCAGGTCATAATACGGAAAGCCTGACCGCGAACCATTGTAGCCAAACTGTGTGGAGAAACGCCACGCTCCATGCAGTATAAAGACCCCTTCTATATTTCTCTAAAGAGAGCAGACGCACTGGGTGTCGTATAGAAGGCTAAATTTCCTGCCCCTACCCATTTCTCCATTTCCAGTGGCAATCAAAAGTCGTTGCCCCGGTTGTCCCTTCCACCTTTATTTCTTTCTTCTTTTACTTACAATTTGTTTTCAATTGATTAACTTGTTCTCGTCCTGATATAGCTGAAATATTGCTCATTGGACGTTAAACTCTAACTAATCAATCAATCAATCAATCAAAAAATATTTTTCCTTCAACTTTTCAAATTTTTATCATCTACTTTAAAACCACTGCTGCAAATTTGACAAATCATTTGTACGATTTAACTAAATTTAACGTGTTTATATTTTAAATCATTTGTAGGTTTTTGTGGATTTGTTGAAGGCTAAGGAGTATCTCCCTCGTGCATAGCTCTGTCCTTGGCTGATTTTGGCTTTACATTTGGATCATAATGGTTATTTGTTCTCTTTCAGTTTTTAGATATTTTTGAGTAAATGGTCTTCCAAACGCTTAGGTTTTATCTGCACTGAAGAGACATAAGTTGTCGAAATGCGCATATGCAGAAAGTAAATTCATAGTTACCTCGGTATTTAGTTATTTGTACAATTTAACTAAATTTAAAGTGTTTAATTTTTTCAAAAGGTACACATATTCAAGTTAATTTTTGTCTTTTCTGTTCAAATTGTGCTCGATTATTACTATTATTTAGTAGTCCGTGGGCTGGAAACACTTTCCGTGCACCCCCCCCCCCCCCACACTTCCGAACCAGACCGTTTTTTCTTCAGTCCTTCTATGTCCCCTCTTCAAAATAAAACATGTTAACACGAACATAACCTGCACGCATAGACAGTATAGGGCAACTTTTATTGTACACCCGAAAAATTATTGTATTTTCGTTTTAACATAAGTTTCATCTTTTAAGCTCCATAACTTTTCACAGATAAGCAATATGTACTGAAATTTGGTATCAAAATTAAAGCTAATTACATATGCTTTACAATGAACACAGGTTTGGGTACTTTACGCCAATTTTACGATCTGGGGATACAAAAAATCTACCCCTACCCCTGCAAAAAATTGCAAAAATGTTGATTTTAGGCTGTCAATTCCTTTCAGTTAAGCAACCTTCGTCATTTGATCTAGTTTTTATGCCTAACTTATCAGCTGTGATACAATTTTGGAAAATAAAACCATTAAAGTCCATAAAATTTTGATTTTCGGTATAAATTTTTTGAAAAATGGAGTTTTTCGGAATAATTTCGACTTTTTGACTCGAGGGTCGAAAAATCTGAATATATATTTAATAATTGCCGATGCAATAATAATTTATGATATGGTAGCAACAAATTATACGCAAAAATTTTAGTTTCAGACATATTATAGGTTCGTAAATGTCAAAATTAGCACCCCTCCCCCTAAAAATTAAGAGAAAATTTGAAATATTCAGGCTCTAAATGATAAAAAGATAATGTTTATGGGAATTCTAGCGTGTATTTCACTACAACTGACATGCAGAAGATCATTTAAGTAGATTAAAACTTTTCAAAAGGTCTCATTTTGACTCTTCTGTTTGTATGAAAAATGGGAATTTTCCGTTTCAGAATTTTTGCTGTTTTGACTTTGAGATTCAAATACTTCATGAAATTGATATATAACTTAAAATTGTTGATTAAATATCGTTTCATCATCTCTAAGCAATTAGAAAGTATGCTTTTAAGCCTTTTAGACTATCTACAGTCTCATAAATTACAAACATATTACCCCTTACCACACATATTCAACACAATTTATTTCATTTTATTCAGCTTGAAAAGCTTTTAACATTGTATAAAGGTCCAATGACATATCATTTTCAAACACCAAAACACACAGAGCCTCACATTTATCAAAAATAAGATCATGCGCCCGGTTTATGGGCAATTATTCAGCGATAATTTCGGAAAATTCTAAAATACTGAAAATTCCCATTTTTCACGATAATCGTCCAAAATATTCAATTTTACCCATATTTTGGTGTCAAAATTACATTTTATGATGTATCAAATACATCTTTTGCAAAGAAAGTAAAACATTAGTATGTTTTGTTCATTTATATGTACAGACGGTCATATTTTAGAGATTTTTAAGTTTAATTTTGTTGGGGTAGGGGTAAGATTTTTTGTATTTAGAGACAAATTGAACACTCCTTATTTTTCTAAACAGTGTTTTTAAATAACATATGTATCGGTTAAGACAATAAATTGACATATCTGCAGATGAATCCTCCAGATTTGCCACATATAACGATTTAAAAGTGAATTTTGGACAAATCTGAAATGCTATAAATTTCCATTTTTCATCAATTTTGGACAAAATATTGAGTTTAAGCTGACAACTGGGATTTGAAATACCAAATCATGATAGTATTCATGCAACTTTGTTATATGCAACGCAGAACTTGCGTGTGGTGGTTATTTTTATCCCATCAGACAAAAATATTGACAATTTTGGGGGAAATGTGTTGGGGTAGGGGTAAGATTTTTGGTATCTAGAGTCACATTCAACACCCCTTGTTTTTCTAAACAATGTTTTAAGACATCTTATGTATCGCTAAGAACAATTAATTGGCATATCTGCAGATATATTCTATAGATTTGATACATATTGCGATTTAACAGTTAACTATGGACAAATCTGAAATACTGAAAATTCCCATTTTTCATCAATTTGCGGAGAAATATTGAGTTTTAGTCGACCAATGGGTGTTAAAATACCAAATCATGATGTAATGCATGCACCATTGTCATATACAACAGACATTTTGCACGTTCTGGTTATTGTTATGCGCACATAGACCAAAAATCACCAATTTCAGGGAAAATTTGTTGGGGTAGGGGTAACATTTTCGGTATTTAGAGTCACATATAACACTCCTTGTTTTCTAAACAATGTTTAAAGACAATTTATGTATTGCTTAGGACAATTAAATGGCATATCTGCAGATATATTTTACACATTTGACATATATTGCGATTTAACGATGAAATACGGACAAATCTGAAATGTTGAAAATTCCCATTTTTCATCAATTTTGGAAGAAATATTGAGTTTTAGTCGACCAATGGCTGTTGAAATACCATATTCTGATGTCATTCATGCAATTTATGTCACATACAACACATGTTTTGTGTGTTCTTGTTATTTTTATGTGAACATAGACAAAAAATTGACAATTTCAGGGAAAATTTGTTGGGGTAGGGGTAAGATTTTCTGTAATCAGAGTCACATTTAACACTCCTTGTTTTTCTTAGCAATGTTTTAAGACACCAAATGTGTCGCTTGGTACAATTAATTGGCATATTTGCAGATAAATGCTCCAGGTTTCGCATATATAACGATATAGCAGTGGACTTTGGACAATTCTGAAATGTTGAAAATTCCCATTTTTCACCAATTTCGGGCAAAATTTTGAGTTTAAGTCAACAAATGGCTGTTGAAATATAAAATCATAATATTATTTATCCAACATTATCCTATACAACACACATTTTGCGTCTTCTGGTTATTTTTATGCGAAAATGGACAAAAAATGGACAATTTTAGAGTAAATTTGTTGGGGTAGGGGTAAGTTTTATTGATATATGATGTATATCTTACCTAAAAACGGCCATTATTTGTTATGGTTGTAAAGCTAATATAATAAGCTTTCATTTGATACCTTTTTTAAATGATATTTGTTTACTAAAAAATAATATTAGGCGAAGGAATGACAAAACTTATTCAAAAACGAAATTATTCAAAGGTCCCTGTATTTGGTATATTTGAAAATAAAATTTTGGTCATTTAAAATATGTTAACATTGTCTTAACCTGTTTTATATTGAAGAAAATAGATTGAAAAGCTAAAAACAATTTTCAGAATTGGGAATTGAGATGCACTTCGGGTTCTCAAGACCATCAAACTTACGCAATTTCAATAAAAATATCATTTTTTTCGTCAATATTTCATTGGGGTACGTTTATTTGCGCTATGGAACGTAATGGGCATAGAAATCTTAAAAACTTGGCTTCGTTATGAAGCTTATATAATAAGCAATCATTTGATACCTCGTTTTTATAACTTGAAGGCATTTTGTCAACATTTTGAAGCAACTGAAAGAAAAACTTGAACGAAAAACGAAATTTTCCAAAATTTCGGTAGGTTGGTCCAAAAATGGGCAAAATTCCACAAGTGCGTGCAGGTTATGCTCGTGTTAACATGTTTTATTTTGAAGAGGGGATGTATGCGGACTTAAAAAATGGGTGGGGTTCGGAAGTGGGGGGAAGCACGGGGGGTTATTCCAGCCCATGGACTATAGAGCTTTCCCCTTTCCAAGGAGATAACCTTCTGTATTTTCTGCTATAGACAGCTGAAAAAAGTTTAATGAAAACGTTTGTGAGGTCATGACGGACCTTCGTTTCATTTGGACCAGAACAACCCTTGTAGACCTTGTCACATCTTTAAGTATGTTTTAGAGATGGAGAAATTGGAACATTTTCCATTCATCATAGGTATTATATGGTATATCTAAAAATGCTAATTCCATAGGTCATTAGTCACTTTGAACTCTGACAACAGATATTGTTATGGTATCAACTCAGAAACTATAATAGATAGCTGATAAAATGTGGACTAACCGTTTTGAGCCCTTGGGGATAATATCAGAAACCAAGAGATCGCTGACGAGTGTAATGACAAAAATATTTGCTAGTTTGAGACGGACTTTTAATTCATAGACCAAAACTCTACGGTGACTCGTTCATTCATGAGTTATGGCCTTTGAAAATTGTTTGTCACATCTTTTTATATGCCTTTTTCCTCGAAAACAGTAAAAGACTTTTTAATTCAACTGGGGTGATATGTTCTACGTACATCTAAGGTCAAAGGTCATTGATCTCATATTTTGTTATCGGATAAACTCAGAAACCGTAAAAAATAGATTAAATGTAATGGAGAAAATTGGTTTATTGTTAAGGTCTACAGTTGTTATAATTGAAATGATAAATAAATAAATAAATTAATTAATTAATCAAAATAATTTGATCAACCGTTTTGGGTCTATAAACGATAACCAATTTTGATGCAAGATTAGGTTTTTTTTTTCTTGCTTATAGCTCAAATACCATTGAAGATACAAAAAGACATTCAATACTAAAAAAAAATCATGTGACTTTCAAATGAGACTAAGGTCAAAAGTCAAGATCAAAAAACAAATTGATGTCAAGGTATCAATAAATATAAAAATTATGCTTAAAATTTTAGTTTTATTGTTTAGTCACTATAAGAGCATTACGACAGAACTTCCAGGAAAGACCTATCACTTGTTCTTCCTACAATTAACCAAAAAGTTATTACATTACTTTTTCTAATCTCCCTAATTTCCCAAAAATAGGCAAGACTTATACTTTTAATAATTTGGGAAAATAAGTCTATACCATGGAATAAAAGGGACAACCGGAAATACATACAATGGCTGAAAATTATAATTACATGCCACAATCTCCTAGGGAACTACACAGAAAAAACACAAATAAGACAAAAGACAAACGTAAACAACGATAGGAACTCGGGACAGCCGGACTTGATACCGGCACTAGCAAAAGCAAGCAGTAGAGTTAAACCGGTTTATGGGTACCCAAACCTCCCCTTCCCCTGTCTCGTTTCACTCTAGTATAATAAACATGCGAATAAAACCCAAAACAGGCAGACTGCTAACTCCTTGACCACAATCTTGAAAAAGAAAAGGGGACGAAAAAAAATTTTGAAAGATGGGTGAAGGAGTACTTTTCCGTTAAACTGTAGGCTAGCTCGAGGAGTCTGCTGGTAAAACACTGTCGTACTACGAAAGAAAAAACAAACTCAAAACTACCAGATGGGTTTGGTAAGGAATCATCATGTATTTCAGTAGACATCGGCAGTATCAGTGAGAGGCTAGTATGCGTGTAATGCCCTCGGGTCATTGGATCCCAAAGGCTATTTAACGGACACATGCAGAATATCATGTCGATATTCCTTATTGCGTAAAGAATGTAATTTACGTCCCAGTTTGTCTGGATTATTAATCAGTTTCTGGCATTTTTAACCGCATATCTGTAAAATCCAGGACGAGAAATCTCCTTAGTAATAAGCTGTTTGCGAGTGACATTATATTATGATATCAAATGGTCATATCTTCTATGAAACTTTTATATATTTAACAATTTATGAAGTCTTTAACCTTGTTGCAAAAGTGAGGAAGTGTTAGAACAATCGCGAGTCCTTCCACTTGAGAAATATAAACATAGCAAGAGGCAAGGGGAACGTTGCCGTCAAGAAAAGGGAAATTAGAAGTACTGAAATCAAAAACATCCCTTTATCGTAAATTTTAGTTTTTATTTTACCAAAGTCAACGATGATAGTTAGATCAAGAAAAGGGCAATATTTGCAATCATTGTTAGCATTATTCAGTTCCAGTTGTTGTGGGTAAAGGCTGTCGACATAATCTAAAACTTGGGATTGTCAATAGTGAGATATTGTCAATATACACATGTACCTGCTATTATCATTGAAAATAGAAATACATAATCTAAAACTGGGGATTTTCAATAGTAGGATATCGTCAATATACACATGTACCTGCTTTTATCACCGAAAATAAAATATAGAAAAAATTGATCATTCTGTTGTATGTTCCCATTTTTCAGTTTTTCATGAGGTCATGTACCTAACAGAAAAGAAAAGGATCTGCAATGAGAGTGGCACAATTTGTACCAATGGGAATTCCAATGACCTGTTGATAAAATGAACAAAAATGTTGTCCAGCAATAGATTAAGTGCTAAAACCGTATCAACATATGTTCAGGGGCAATGATTGTTGTTAGTAATATTAGAAAAGAATCTTTGCTTTTTGTTACAACAAATGAACTGCAGACCAGAATAAAATAGAAGTTTTAACACTCCAAACCTAATTGCCACCAGAATTTTGATAATTTTTTTTTACGATATTTTATAATAACTCTTTGATACAAGTAATACAATATATAAGTATACTAGTTAAATGGATGGAAAAGTTAGTAGTAGAACAGTTGTTCGATGCCGAAATAAAACGATGCTTGTAGGGGTTTTGTGTAGTTTAGGAATCAAGTACTTTTTAGGCAAGGTGTTATCTTTGGTGGAACTTTGAGCATTTCTGCATCCTTGTAATGTTATTTGGTGAGCGTTTGTTTGTTACAATTGGTGCGTTTGAAAGTATTAAACTTGGCTAATTCGTTTTGTTGGACATCGATATAGTATTTCTTTCAAATGATAGCAACGTTGTTGGAAGCTTTGTCAACAGGTAAAAGAATGTTTTTAATAATAAAAACTTGACCCCGACGAAATGCTCAATAAATATGGATAAATTAAATATGCTGGGTATATAAATTCTCTTTTCATGTTATATTTGGTTAATATGGACTAAATATAAGATATCGGCTGTTAATTCTCTAATACAATGCTTGATGTAGTCAATATGGACTAAACGAAATGTTTCGGGTACATAAATTTTATATTTTATTTGGGAAATATGGACTAAATCGAATTGTCGGCAATATAAATTCCATTATTTTTACTTTATGTGGCAAATATGGACTGAGGCAAATATACAAGGTTTATTGTTTTTATTTGGTTAATGGACTGAATCTTAAATGTCAGCTACAAAATATTTTCTGTAATATATATAATGTTTAATTTGTTTAATAAGGACTGAATCAAATGTGCTGGGTGTATATTTCATTTTATTTTAGTGAACTTAATCAAATAAACCAGGTGAATCAATTCCCGTATTTTATGTTTTATTTATATGGACAAAATCAAATGTGCAAGTTGTATAAATTCCTTTATTATATGCTTTATCTGGTATTTATTGACTATTTTCACTTATTATATGTTTGTTTGGTAGTTATTGACCAAATGAATTTTGCTATGCATACAAATACTCTTTTTCAATCTTTATTTGGTAAATATAGACTCGGTCAAATGTGCCGTGTATGTAACTTCCCTTAGTTTATATTTTGTTTGGTAAATATGGACTAAGTCAAATATGCTGGGTATATTAATTCCATTATTTTATGTTGTATTCGGATAAAATGGATTAAATGTACCTGTCAGCAATGCAAGTTCTAAATTTTATGCTTTTTATGGTTGTATCGTATATAGGTTCAGTCATGCAATGTTTCATTGAGTAATATGGACTACATGCAATGTGTTAATTCTCAAAAGTTATATTTTTTATGCCTATATTTGGAAATATTGATTGAAGTACCTTGTTGTTTCCTGTAGTCCTGTTTATAAAAATAAGCGATAAACAAAATAACTTTGTATGTTTTCCATTATTTTATCACTAATAAGGTTATACCGCTCTTTTAGCTTTGCCCCGATGGCTTCAAAACTATGATATTTGTCTTAGTTCAAACACAAATGTATGTTACATACTGGATGGAATCCTAAAAACAAAATTTCAAAGATATTATAACACAATAGTTTTGTATATTCCTCTTAAGGGGGTGACATGTTGTTTTTGTCTTTTCCGTCTGTCGTCCGTCAGTCTGTCCGTCCGCCCGTCACAAAGTTTGTGGACGCCAATTTTCCCACATCTTTCATCGGTTTTCAACCAAACTTCACTGGATTGTTGACCATCATGCATATCATCTCGCCCGATTGATCGCCTAACTTTTGTTGGAGTTATGTTCCTTTTTGATTTGGAATTTGGCAAAATTATGTTTGTGGATGCCAATTCTCCTTCATCTTTCATCCGATTGCAACCAAACTTAAAAGGATTGTTGACTGGCATGCCTAGTTGTGCATATTGTCTCACCGGGTTGATCAACTAATTTTTTTTTAGTCATGCCCCTTTTTAACTTATAATTTTACAAAATAAAGTTTGTGGACGCCAATTCTCCTACATCTTCGAATGGATTTCAACCAAACTGCACAGCATTGTTGACCATCATACTTAGTTGTGCATATCTTCTCGCTAGACTGGTCGGCTTATTTTTGTGGGAGTTATGCCCCACTTTGGCTAAGAATTTTGAATTCAAATTCTCCCACAACTTTCATTGGATTTCAACCAAATTTAATAATATTCAAATGCAGTGGCAACATATAAAGATACATATCATCTCCAGGCAGATATGTACTGGGGGCGGGAGGGGGGGAGACATTCGTTTTTGTATCAAAAACACATTTCTAGTTTATATTATTTTTTCAGCTTTCAGTTATAAGAATCAATAATGTTACAAAATCGTACTATTCGCATTCGCAATTCGAAATCTCTGATTAAAATATAATCTAAAGATTAATTCCGAACACGAGATTTAAATCTAAATCGCCAAGCAATCGAGATCGAAGTCTGGTTATTAAAAAGTAATCTCGAGATTTCTCCGAAATTAGATTATGAAAATGTCCTTTCAATATTTAGTTTGATGGTCACTGAATAGACCCATCTCTTCTGTCAAAATAGATGTGGCTATACGTATTTTGAAGAAAATCAGTACATTATAAGACTACATTAAAAGAGGGATTTGGGCCCGAACAGAGAAAGGTATCGACAAGCCTCATACCAAGATAGTGCAGAAATCTAGTAAAAAACACAACATACATCAAAAAGTAACAATACTAGTTTGTCAGTACTGAAATGTAACTGGATTTTCAAATCAAAATCAAATCAAATACTTTTATTGGACATAAGCACAGTTTACATGACATGTGGTATGTAATCCAAAGTAAAAAAAAAGAAAGAATACAATAACAAAAAGATAAAGAAAATAAAGTATGACATATATGTTTAAAATGTATAACTCCATTTTCAAAATAAAGAATCAACTAATTTTTTTTAGTTATGCCCCTTTTTAACTTATAATTTTACAAAATAAAGCTTGTGGACGCCAATTCTCCTACATCTTCCATCGGATTTCAACCAACCATCATAGGATTGTTGACCTTCATGCCTACATGTGTGTAGTTGTGCATATCGCCATGACAGATTGATCGGGTAATGTTTGTAGGAGTTATGTCCCTTTTTTACTTAGAATTTTTCAAAATTAAGTTTGTGGATGCCAATTCTCCTACATCTTCGAATGGATTTCAACCAAACTGCACAGCATTGTTGACCATCATACTTAGTTGTGCATATCTTCTCGCTAGACTGATCGGCTTATTTTTGTGGGAGTTATGCCCCACTTTGGCTAAGAATTTTGAATTCAAATTCTCCCACAACTTTCATTGGATTTCAACCAACTTTAATAATATTCAAATGCAGTGGCAACATATAAAGATACATATCATCTCCAAGCAGATATGTACTGGGGGCGGGAGGGGGGAGACATTCGTTTTTGTATCAAAAACACATTTCTAGTTTATATTATTTTTTCAGCTTTCAGTTATAAGAATCAATAATGTTACAAAATCGTACTATTCGCATTCGCAATTCGAAATCTCTGTTTAAAATATAATCTAAAGATTAATTCCGAACACGAGATTTAAATCTAAATCGCCAAGCAATCGAGATCGAAGTCTGGTTATTAAAAAGTAATCTCGAGATTTCTCCGAAATTAGATTATGAAAATGTCCTTTCAATATTTAGTTCGATGGTCACTGAATAGACCCATCTCTTCTGTCAAAATAGGTGTGGCTATACGTATTTTGAAGAAAATCAGTATATTATAAGACTACATTAAAAGAGGGCTTTGGGCCCGAACAGAGAAAGGTATCGACAAGCCTCATACCAAGATAGTGCAGAAATCTAGTAAAAAACACAACATACATCAAAAAGTAACAATACTAGTTTGTCAGTACTGAAATGTAACTGGATTTTCAAATCAAAATCAAATCAAATAATTTTATTGGACATAAGCACAGTTTACATGACATGTGGTATGTAATCCAATGTAAAAAAGAAAGAAAGAATACAATAACAAAAAGATAAAGAAAATAAAGTATGACATATATGTTTAAAATGTATAACTCCATTTTCAAAATAAAGAAAAACCTTAACATTTTGATCATAAAATAAATCAATACATAGGTACTCCAACGAAGAATTTTTTAAGCACATTTTGATGATTTATCAATTTTCAATGCACAAATACACAATGTTTACACGGTACATGAAGACGCACGTTAAGTGTTGTATTTAAATTACAACCTATACTTTTTAAATGCAAAGTTTCAAATAGATTCATGAATGCACGTAGGTGCACGGCAATTTTAACTTTTACGTGTTTTTGCAGTTTAATCGAATTTTGGTCGTATTTAATCGTTACTAGTGGTCAAAGCGTCGTAACTCCAAATAATTTTTGAACCAGTTTCTCCTTAGCTCTTATAGAACTGGTAAATGCGTAGAAAACAAAATACCGGAAGTGGACTAATTGTAATATTTTAATGATGTAGATTTATCCTTAATCTTAATTTTTTGGAGATAAAATGTTTAATGTCTAATTATTGAAGCAGATAGCAATCTTTTTGCACCGTTATATTCATTCAATTCGAACATTCAATTTTTTTCGTTGGAGTACCTACAATACATGCAGGTACTGTTGATCTTGAATCACCCATACACAAATCTATGTAGATGAACATGCAGCAGAGAATAATCATAAGCATTCATATTCAGCATGTCCAGGAGACAAGATACCTTGTATAAAAGAAGAACTTTTCAATGAGCTTACATCAAGGAAAATGTGCAGTTTTAAATAATTATCCCTTATTGATTCAAATGAATTCTGGAAATTCATTTTAATAATCACAGTTTGCAGCAAAGTTTTTTCCCCATACCCTCCTACATTTCATGAAAAGTTGGTCAAAATAAAGAGCTTCAGTAGGGTGCAGACATACGTTAACCTGGGAAGCAGTCATGAGAACAATCCCTAGTTAACTTGAAGTTAACATGGACCTGACTGTACTAACCAGTCATACAGCCCTGATCGCCCTTACCTGTCATAGATTCCTGATTCGTATTTGTGATGTAGAAGTAAAATGTTGCCAAGTCGAAAGATCAATCTGTAAATGTAGAAAATGGAGCCAATTGTTTTATTCACGCTATCATAGATGATCATGGATCACGCGCACATGCTGACAAATATTGAAACGCAATAATGTACATCAATTTATCAATTAACATATTCCATTTAATTTTGAGAAATTCCATTCTCTGTCTCA
>MJUU01005848.1:234319-244844 GCA_002080025.1 Modiolus philippinarum | reverse complement strand
ACTATTTCTGGAGGTATACTTCGCGAATCACCCTTTTACGGATGTTTTAAGGACCCTCTATAAATAGTAAGTGTCAGTAAGTGTCACATGAGCGATATAAAAACAGTATTTTGGAAAGAATTGCAAATATATTTATAAGTAATCATTACTTGACTTCCTGACGTAAAATACATTAATTTTAAAGTCTTATAATTGTGTAAAATTCTTGATAAACTTGTCTTTATCGTTTAATATGAACTGCACACAAAGAACTGTATTGAACAAGAACGTGAAAAATGTTGTAGTCAATACCACTCTGCCAAGGACATTTTGCAATGACATGACCAGTTTATCAATATCGTTAATGTCACGGAAAACCAAATATTTGAAAACATATCTCGATGTACAAAGGAAGAAATTAGTACGTATTGAATTGAAACATGCACTTCCTGCTGATGGAGGAGAGGCAGATTCGAAATACAACTGAGTTGTGAAAACTGTCACAGTCCCCATTTTATAAGGATTAAAATTGATCCTTTTGAGACATCTACAAAATAATGAACAAGTATGTACGGTAAAAATAACTTCATGCGAAGAAAACACTACCCATCTAAAATAAAAGGTATTTCTTGAGCAAATTTTCTGGTCAATTATAACCTAACGCTAACGGCTCACTCGCCCTTGTGCTTCATATTCTTACTCAAGGGATATTTCACGATACAGTAGCTGTCAATAGCCCGACAACATATATTTTACGAAAGGATATGGAGTAATAAACATGAGACCATAACACATATGTAAAATCCAAATGCAATAATTTAAATGAGCTCTATGGCCATTTCGGAAATTAAATCTCATCAGCAGCACTATAACCCAAACATAGGAAATCCGTGATTTCAAAAATCAAAAAACTACGATGGAGGGAGTTTAACCTTAGGTTTTAGAATTTACATAAATTTAGATAATAGTAATTCAACAAAGTGTACACATGAGATATTATCTCATGTACAAGTACACCATATCTAAGAAAAATAAAGAGCATAAATCTCTAACACGGGGAATTGTTTTACCAACTCCATATATACATGTAAAGAACGTACCGGTACTCATACAACGCACATCAACTTGATTGACGTTTACCAAAGTAATGAAATATTTAACGAAAACCAAATGGTCCACTCGCATTTCAGACATACTAGTACCTAGTCATACTGTACTACGTATACAACATAGTCATTCGTATATATTTTTCAGACTTCATTTCTGAAAAATAACAAAATACCGAAGTTACTGTTAATTTGGATTCTGCATATTATCATCTTATTTCTTTTCAGTGCAGATAACATCAATATTTGGAAAACAATATACCAAAATATGTGTACAGGCCGAGAGGGAACAAATTACCAATTTGAAATTAGACCTAAATAGAAAAATCAAAATCAGCTAAGGACAGGGTTATGCAAGAGGGAGATATTCCTTAGTTTTGAACAAAAATTTTGATAAATTTAGATATTGCAAGTTTCGATATTAAATCGGTTTTCGGGCCAGCACCGAAGTACTAGCTACTGGCTAAAATGTTTATATATTTAAGTGATAAACATTGTTATTATTTTAGCTTTGGACTTGTTAACTTTTGGTACCTTCTTGCTGAGAATTGGCTTCATACTGGAAGATAAAATTCTCAAATGTACCCTACTATCATTGTCGTGTGTACTTTATACGTTAACATTAAGCTCGCTACCCTCCGTTCTATTGCCTCGCTACCTTTTGAACGGAGCTCGCAACCCTCCAGTTTTCCGTTCAAATAAACTTTCATGATTTGTGGTGATATTTTACATTACGAGTTTTCAACGAACAGATATATTATTATTTAGGCACTTTTTGAATAAGGTTTTCAATCAAACATAGCGTATTAACAAATGTAAACTATTTTTCTGCATCATATTCCAGCTTCGTCTGCAATGTTTTGATTTACCTGAGCTCTCTACCCTCCGTTCAAAAGCTCATCCCCTCATCTTCCATTGTACAGCTTCCTACGGGTAGCCTTGTATATCTAGCACAACTGATGAGGCGTTGTATGTAAAAAAGTTCATGTTGTACAATTAATTTGTTATTATATGCTTACTAAATCACTTAAACACAAAAACGAAGTTGATATTTTTAAGTGTAACACCTCAGTGTACCCTGTAGACGGGTCGTTTGTATATTTTATTGAGTTTGATACTCCAGTCTAACATCCTCTGTACAGGTCGTGTGTTATATTATACTGAATACACTTATCAATTTCACTTGTGTAGCACAAAGGAAAATAAAAAAAAATATAGCATATACATAATTTGAAATAAATTTTCATTCATAGTCATCTCTCCGGAGAATGAAAATTAGCAATTTGATTATTGTTTGCTAATTCAAACTATAAGTAAAAAGGTTATCAACGTAATCTCAGATCAAGAGGATTATTTATTGAGATGAGGATGATAAGCCCCTCTTATACTAGACGAACGAACGCCGAACGTATGACAATAAATTATATCCGTTCGTCTCCGTTTATATACGTTTGTCGTCCGTTCTTTATCCGGTTAATACGGTACAAGTACAGTGATGTCCGTTTTGTACGGTGAAAACTTTTGAACATGTTCAAAACTTGGAACGGACATATACCACACAAAATGTCCGGTGAATGTACGGTAGGTTTACGCTTTGTTCGGTTGTCATGCGTTGTATATCGTTACTTGTCCGTCTTGCATCCGTTCATGTACGGTAGATTAAATTGGTGAAACGGGCTTTTACCGAAGAGATAAAGGATATACCGTTCGAGTTCCGGACTTACAGCGGGAACCAACCGGACGAGCACCAAATAAAACGAATTTATAAAAATATATGTTGTGCAACGGCAAAAATTAACACGTAATAAAAAATAAGCATCATCAAAGTAGGCCACAATTAAAGATAATGAGCAAAAACTATAAAGTATGTAAAAGAGAAAAAAAAAACAACTTAGAACAGAAGGAAATGCCCGTATTTTCGATCTTATGGCTTCAACTATGAGACAACAGGACAGAAAACCAAAATTGTGGTCCTGCCAGGACAAGAGAAACTTTAACCACTGAAGAATAACAGAATTTACCTGATTGTCCCCTAGTTGGATGTCATTATGCCGATAATTTGAGCCATTCTTTCTGTCCCTTTCTTCTGTTTTAGTCAATCTTTTATTATTTTTTACTTTGTGGCCTACTTTTACCATTCTTGTTTTGCTTAAAACAAATTTACAACGATTCCTCATAATGTGATCATCCAATAGATGGTGCTATACACTACCTTTTTAAAGTTGCTTCTTTAATTTAGCAATTACAAGACTTATGCAGTGTTAAAATATTTGTATTTATATTGTAACATTTTTCTAGAATATACCCATAACATCAAAATTAAAAAAATGCCTGTTTTATCGCCGTTTGTAATTTTCGCCTTGGGTCGTTAGTGAAGAAGGTTATCTGTGACCCAAAAGTTCTTTTCTTAGGTCATTTTCTTGCTTTTTACTATTCGGTGACATTTTGGGAAAAAGAATTTAATTGGTCAAGCACGCCGTAATGATTATCTGTGTAAAATAAGTTGATAGCGAAAAGAGCAAAGATGAGAGGAAACACTTACAGTGGCCAAAAATTACAATCAAACCACAAAAGACAAACGTAGACAACGATAAGAACTCGGGATAGCATTTTTGAAAACCTATTTTGCACAGTAATTATTCAATTTGTTTTTACTCGGTGTAAGTACGTTACGTTTTCGTTAGCAATTCGTTTTATTTGGTACTCGTCCGGTATGTTACCGTTATAAATACGTTTTATTCGGTGCTCGTCCTGTAGGGTTCCGGTGTTTCTTCGGTGTGAGCTCGGTTTATTCGGTACCAGGACTGTGCATGTACGATGTACTTACTGTATACCTCCGGTTTTTGTGCGTTTCCATTGTAATTCGTGAACGAACAAAAATATCACCGTACAAAAATGATTTTCATCCGTTCCTCATACGTTTGTGCTATACGGTGTAGTGAAAGAGCGGCTTTATAGAGAGGTATATCGCGTCAACAAATGTTGATAATCTCCCGATTTTACTTGTCTAGTTTTCTTACAATCAACTCGATGAGTGCCCTGTAATCGTTTTTAAGTTGCATTGTCTTTGTCGGGCAATAGTTAATAGTGATTGTAAGAGCACTTTGCCCGATATGTTATGTTTGTTGACGACCACGCATGCATGACCAAAAATCAAGATACATTGATGTAGCGTTGTTCAACATTTAGCGAATGAATTCCACTTAAACCGGTGCTGGAGACCGTCTTCAGCTTACCAAAGGCAGGAGTGTTTGCCCTTTCTTGAAGGCCTAATGGTGACTTCAAAATGAAGATCAACAATGAAAGTGTTGTTCTATTTGCTTAATCTTACCATGTACAAAATGTATTGGAAGGGACTTTGTAGATATGTAAATTTACTCTATATACATTTATTTGTAAATTGTCTGGTGGGCGGAGTCGTTACTAATATATCAAAATAAAAGAGATATGTTTAGTTTTTGCTAAGATTTTCTTACAGAATAGAAACTTAAGATTTTTGCATGAAGCATAATGTTATACATTATCTCATCAGATCACGCACATCAGATAAAATTACCTACAATTCATTTTTTTTTTCATTATGCCAAGTTTTCGTACAATTGACTTTGTGAGTATCCTTTGTTTGCCTATATACAAAAATACCGATGTTGCATAAAAACAATAAATTTTTTATTTATCTATATGTTTTATAAAATCTATATCACTAGCTTATAACATTAGTACTTTTGTCGGATAAAGGATGACAGTGATTGTAAGAGCACTTTGCCAGTTTAATTTATGTTTGTTGACGATCCCGCATCCATGACCAAGAAAGACATGGATGTAGCGTTGTTCGACAATAAGCAAAGCATTCCGCTCAAACCAGTGCTATGGGCCGTCTTGAACTTACTATAGGGTATGAGAAAAAGCTCATTGTTGAAGGCCTCATGGTGACTTCAATATGAAGAACAGCGATAAAAACGTTGTACCCTTGCTTGGTTCTACCATGTTTTTGCAGACTTAGTCTCATGTGCATTTACTCCGTATCTTTTCATTGTTTAAGACTGGAGTGTAAAATCCGTGAAATCCATTAAATATTCCCCGTGCGAAAGATGTATGCTCTCTTTATATTCTAGTTATGGGGTACTTGCTCTTGAGAGAATTTCTCTTATGAATACTAACATACTTTCAAATTTTGGCATTTACTTTTTTTGTAATTTCCAAAAGATACTCTGACCACCTGTTTAAAGTGCCCACATCTCACTATTTTATTATGCGAAGTTTTTTTTACAATCGACTTGGTAAGTGCTTTGTGTTTGTCATCGTTCACTAGCTTGTGACACTGGTAGTTTTGTCAGGTAACGGATGACAGTAATTGTTATAAAAGCACTTTGCCAGTTTATTTTATGTTTCTTGACGATCCCGCATCTATCGATGGACATGGATGTAGCATTGATCTATATTTAGCAAGGAATTCCGCTTAAACCGGTGCTAAGGGCCATCCTAAACTAACTATGAGGTATGAGCAAAGCTAATTGTTGAAGTCTTCCATTAACTTCCAAGTTGAAGACCAATCAAAACGTTGTTTCATTGCTTGGTTCTACCATGTATGTGTAGAGACTTTGTATCATGTGCATTTACTCCATATTCTTTCATTGATTATGAGTTTGATTATAAGTCATTCTTTGTTTATAACAAAATTGAAGTTACTGTTAATTTAGATTCTGCGAATGGCCATTTCGACAATTTATGTCTCGCCAGTGCAGTTCAATTCAAATCATTTGGAAGACCTTAGCGAAAACTTTCTGATATATAATAGAGAACTTTTATCCAAAAATTGTTATTTAGAAAAATCCAAAATCTGTGGCACAGTAAGACACTTGTTATTCAGTTCATTTGTTTTTTTAAACTTATCAGAATTCGGAATTTTACAAAAAAAAATTTTTTTGTTCTTTTACAACAAAAACAACATTGATTTAAACATTTCTGTGGAATTAGAGCTTCTTTGCAGAAAGTTTGAATAAATGTTGCGTTTTTTGCAGTCATATATAATATTACAAATGAATGTAAGTGAGAACCGAACCGTCAGATTAAAAACAACAATCCGAAGACAGTAGCAACGTCGGATAAACAAAGAAACAAAGACATAGCATGAGCACGGCAGAGAAAAGAAAATGAAGACATACACATATACAAAACTTAACAACACGGACCCAATAAAAAACTGGGTCAGATCAGGTTCACCGGTGTAGTAAGCTTCTCCTGCTTCTTATAAGACACCCGTCCCGTGGAACATGTTAACTCCGGTAGTAAAGTCAAATCCGGTAGAGGGAAACAGATTTTAGTGGCAAAGAGAAAGATATGTTGTCATCTCGGAAACAGATATCCCATAGCGTTCGACAAGATCGTGACGTCGACCGTAAATCTTCTGCAGTGATGACTTCCAAGTTATGGGTAACATACCTATGCTTAAGTAACTTATTTGTAAGCAACCGAGCTCTATGAAGGTAGTCACTGTGTCGACCATAGGCCCTTGACTAGCGAATAAGTTGGGATATGTAAACTCCATATGCTGGTGCTTTTGGAATGTTGCTACAAAGAAAACGGAAGTTGACTGTTGGAAAAGTGAAGTAATCGCATTTGTCATACAGCCTAGTTTGTAGTGTACCTTCGTTGTCAATTTCTAAATGAACGTCAAGGAACAAGGCCGATGTGGAAGTACCTGTAGGAGTATCCTTAATTTCGATCTCTTTTTTATAGATGAGGTGAAGAAAATCACCAAAGCGAGGGTTGTTTAGTGATAAAACATCATCTATATAACGGAAGCTGAATTTAAAAAAACTGGGCCTATTTTTTTTATCTTTATTCTGGAAAAGCCCTCGTATGAATTCAGCCTCATATGAGCGGAGAAACGGATTGGCTCAAAGAGGTGCACAGTTTGTACCCATTGAAATCCTCCAAACTGGACAGATATATTGTCGATTAGAAACTCTATCATTTTAATCACTTCGTCATCTGTATATTTTTTATGTGATTCTGAGTCGTATTTCACAAAGCATGCTTGTTCTCTGCCTACAACAATGTGCTGCTAATGAGAAATTAATTTTCGAAATGGCCATACAGCTAATTAAAATTCTTGCAGTTGGAGTTAACATGTGTGTTATGGTCTTCCATATCCTTTCGTAAAATATTTAATACAGCAATTGTCTTTAAATGCAGTGTGGAGTTGGTAAAACAAATCCCCGTGTTAGAGATGTATACTCTTTATTTTTCTTAGATATGGTGTACTTGTACATAAGATAATAAATACCTCATGTGTACACTTTGTTCACATGAATTTTCTTAGATATGGTGTACTTGTACATAAGATAATACCTCATGTGTACACTTTGTTCTCATGAATTTTCATTATAATATTCAAGATGGCTTCCTCAAAAACCGCTGAACTCGCTCAGCTGCCGTTATTGCTGTATATGGATCAATTGGTTTTAGTTACTGATTTCTTTTTTAAACTCACCTTGACATTTCCGTATGTCATTTTCAATGTCAAAACAAAACATCAGTTGCCAATATTTAAAGAAAATACTAGTTTTATGACTTAATACGTTTTGAAATTGATGCATTTTTACATTCCATGGGAACCTTAAGTTTAAAATCTACACGAAAAGGGTAAGTTGCGGCATTTTTGTTGAGATTTGATGTTTTAATTTCTGCCCCTGCAACTTGTTTTTTTAATGACTTTGTGGAAAAAGGTTAGCAACGAAGTATGAGAAATCGAAGTTTTGAGCCATTTTTACAAGGGCTGGGGAACCTCGAGATTGTCTGCGAGGCCAATCTGATAGGACTCTGGTGATTTATTACCGAATGTTCTTCCAAAATCAGTCCCCGAACCTGATCTACAACCCGTTTTTAAGTAAATGTAGCTGTTTTTCGTTAGTTTGCCTATCAGTTCAATGGGGATTCGTATACCCTAATTTGATACTGATTTCTGGCTATGTAAATTCTAAAACCTAAGGTTTAACTCCCTCTGTCGTAGTTTTGTCCTTAGCTATATTTGATAATACTGATTATTCGGATTTCATTTGGTTTTATGCATTTTTATCATTTTTTGAAGTTATGGATTTCCTGTGTTTGGGTTCTAGTGCTGCTGATGAGGAATAAATTTCCGAAATGGCCATACAGCTCATCAAAATTATTGCAGTAGGAGTTAACATGTGTGTTATTGTCTTATGTTCATTTACTACATACCTTTCGTAAAATATTATATCTTCGTTCGTCGTTCTTACTGGAGAAACATCTATGAATTAAATCTCTCAGCCGTGACTTCAGTTGTTCATGAGGAATGGTAGTATAAAGTGTAGAGAAGTCAAACGTTTTAATGCTGTTACAGTGTGCTTATAATCTCGATTTTACGATGTCGAGCAGATCTTTAGAGTTTTTTAATATCCACATTTCATTTACACCACTTCTTGAAAAGCTAGTATCACAGTATTTTTGAAGGCCCGCTTTTACTGCTGTTATGATGGAGGTCAATAGCTTAGAAAGAGGTTTTGTAGAACATTTTGCAGATCCAGCGATGTACCGTTGATTAAATGTGCATTTGTGTAATTTTGGTACCCAGTAGAAGGAAGGAAGATTAGGGTCTTTATCTTTGGTTGAAATCCCAAGGAAAGCAAAACAGATTTATGGTTCTGTAATATCTCCTCCTTAGACAGAGTAGTAGCTTTGTAGGTTGGATTGCCCTGGGTATTGTCAATGCCTAGTTCTTTATTGAAACAATTGATGTAATGATTTTTACAAATGAAAATGATGTTATTAGGGCCTTATCTGCCGGAACAAAGACATATTTGTATTAAATGGAGGACAAGTATCTGGCAACATATCTAGAGGAATTTGCTCGGTCTGAAAATTTAGTCTTTCTTGTTAAAAATATATTTTTTATGAAATGCAGCTCAAAGTTGTATCATTTATCTTCCTCAACAATATCATTAAAAGAAACATTATATTATATAATGATAAACTATGTAGAATTTTGGGCGCCTGTTGAAATCATAGAAAAAAAAAACTATATCTTTATTTGTTATAACTGTTCTAACTGTTTTTTGTAATATAAATGTAAGGAAATTCCATAAAATTGCAAACACATATATTATGTATATTGTTGCTATTGCAACATACGAAAGCAAAATATTATATAATATTTTACTCGATCATCCAATAATTCACGGACAAACGAATACCGAAGCAGAATGGAGTAAAAGGGGAATTCCAAAATCCAAAATGTCTACTTATGTCAATACAAACACCGTCAATTCTCACATTTCCGGCATATGACGTCTATATCTCGCAACCCATTCGCTGTTTTCGTGCCTGTAGTTTGTACAGCTATTTTGTCAACAGAGCGAAATTACTGTCTCCAAATCTTATACATCAGGGTTATGTCCAATCACAGTTGCTATTGCCACTACAGAAGTTTTACGGTAGGAAATGTGATTTTTATAGAACGCTAGCTACGATGTTTCTATTTCACAAATGAGAATAGATATCTTTGTGTTGATCCACAGTTTATTATTGAACTGAAAACCACCGACTGTGACAAAACCGAACTTTTCAATTACAGTGTGACGGTTGCGTGGAGCTGATTATGCTTAACCATCCCGACCACCTGATGATACCATTATGTTTTGTAGGGATTCACTCTGCTAGTGCTTCATTTTAATGGCGTTCTTGTTCATTTTTTTGTGTATTTGTTTTGTCTTTGACATGTTGTCACAATATTGTGCTTTGTTTTTTTTTTATTTATGGTTTTAGAATGTCACGTGTCTTCCTTGTCAGTATTTGTTTGCTGATGTATTTGGATTGAAAATAAAAATCCGAGACGTGTTTGTCCTTAAGGTAGTAGACCTAGGTTAAGGGAGATAACTCTTTAAATCAGTAAGACGTTTGAAATAGTTAGTTTCATCAATGCTTTTTAAGCATTGACGTGAAAAAGAATAAAAAATCATCTATGTTACTCAGAGGCTTAGAATCTGTTTATGAAAATGATTTCAACAAACTCACCTATGATTTTTAAGAGTTATGTCCCTTAACCTAGGTCTACTACCTTAAGCTGAAGAATACACAACTCACCAGTAGCATTTGATTCTTCTACTGTTGAATAAGTTGTGGAATCATTATCAAAAGAATCTGAAAGAACAATCTTTATAATACGTGGTAAAAGAAATTAAAACAACTAACATCAATACAATGCATTCCACTGCACAAAAAACTAGAGGCTCAGAGACTGAGCCTGTATCGCTCACCTGACAAAACGCTTCTATGCCATGCACGACCAAAAATGATCTTGTTTTTTAACCAATGGGGTAGGGTGTTTAGGTATGTTCTCAATTAGCATCCGTGTGTTTTGTCTGATCCTATTGAATAACTAAATACCGAAGTTACTGTGAATTTATTTTTCTGCA
>MJUU01005848.1:220746-234156 GCA_002080025.1 Modiolus philippinarum | reverse complement strand
CCTTAGTTTTCAATAAAATTTACAAAAAATTTAGATATTGCAAGGTTCGAAATAAAATCGGCTTTCGGGTCAGCACCGAAGTACTGACTACTGGGCTTGTGAATACCCTCGGGGACTAACAGTCCACCAGCAGAGGCATCGACCCAGTGGTAACAAATAACTAAATACCGAAGTTACTGTGAATTTATTTTTCTACATATGTGCATTTCGACAGCTTATGGAATAAAAAAGATAACAGGAAACACCTACAATGGCCGAAAAACATAGCCACATGCCAGAAAGTAAATAGGAACTGCACAAGAAAAAAAAAACCACAATAAAAATACAAAAGACAAACATAAACAACGATAGGAACTCGGGACAGCCGGACTTGGTACCGGCACTAGCAAAAGCCAGCGGTAGGGTTAAACCGGTTTATGGGTACCCAAACCTCCCCTTTCTCTGTCCCGTTTCCCTATCGTAGAATAAACATACGAATAAAACATTCAGTGTCTCTTCAGTGCAGATAAAATCTAAACGTTTGGAAGACCATAAAATCAAATATGTTAAAAAAAACTGATATAGAACAAATACCCAATATGATCTAAATGAGTAATTTTTGCAAAGGACCTTCAATACATTTAGTATAATTTGCTTTAATTGTTTTGAGAGAAGATGATGAAAAGGATGGTTTTCTCATACTGGGCTCTAATGTTAAACTATGTTCTGCACTTGGGGCAATGTTTTTTATCGGATTGAAATGAAATGTGCAATTTTTGTAAAGTACCTTCAGTCATCATTCCTGAAAAGTTTGGTTGAATTTGCTTCGGTGTTTTCAGAAGAGTAGATGAAAATGTGATTTTCCCATAGAGTCAAATGATAAACTATGTTCCGTGCTGGCAGCCATGTTTTCTAACGGATTGTAACGAAATGAGCAATCTTTGTTAAGAATCTGCTATTCATCCCTCCTGTAAAGTTTGGTTGAATTTGCTTCTGCAGTTTCAAAGGAAAAGATGAAAATGTGATTTTTCCCATTGGGTCCAATGTTAAACTTAAGTTCCACACTGGCGGCCATGTTTTTATTGGATCAGAACGAAATGGGCAATCATTCCTGTAAAGTTTAGTTGAATTTTCATCAGTGGATTCAGAGGAGTAGATGAAAATGTGATTTTCCCATAGGGTCCTATGTTAAACCATGTTCCGTGCTGGCCGCCATTTTTTCGTAGGATCGGAACGAATTGAGCCATCTTTGTTAAGTTAAGGACCTTAAGTACATCATTCCTGTAAAGCTTGGTTCATTTTGCTTCAGCCTTTTCAGAGCAGAAGATGAAAATGTGATTTTTCCCATAGGGTCCAAAGTTAAACCTAAGTTCCACGCTGCCGGCCATGTTTTTTATCGGATCGCAACGAAATGAGTAATCTTTGTAAAGGACCTTCCATACATCATTCCTGTAAAGTTTGGTTGAATTTGCTTTAGTGGTTTCAGAGGAGAAGATGAATATGTGAAACGTTTAACGGACGGGCGGACGGACGGACGCCAAGTGATGGCAATAGCTCACACTGACCCTTCGGGTCAGGTGAGCTAAAAAAACAGTTATGTACACAAATTATTTACTTAAACAAATAAATGAAAATTTAGCAAATGTACATGTAACAAAATCCCTACATATACATAGTAAGGTGATTATAATCAAATGGGACATACACATGTTACTTTTATTGTTCGTTTCCACATTGAGGTCAATTTAAGTATTCAACAATGAGCAAAACACGGATACTTCATCGTAACTTCAAGACGAATCTGGCACAGATTTGAGCGGAATACATTTGTCAGATGTCGAACAACGCTTCATTCATATTTGTATTGGTCATGAATGTGGGATCTTCAACAAGCATAAAAATATTTGACAAATATTGTTATCTGTTAACCGACTAAAGGACTGAACGAAAATAGAATGAATGAACCCTAACAGGTCACTTACCATTTAATTGTAAGAAAACTTGGAAAATAAAATCTTGTTTTAATGCCCTTACCATTTCGACAGTTTCCAACCACTGTGCACACACAACCGATGGCTGCATCACATCTACAACGATAAAAAAACAGGTTGAATTATTTTCTTTCAGGAAAAAATTCGTATATAGTGATCTTGTTGCATATTAACAACGAAGGGATATTGAGTAATTGCAAATTAGACCAAGTCTCTACTAATACATGGTACAACTAAGCAATGGAACAACGCTTTTATTTTTGTTCGTCATATCTTTTTCATTCACAAATATTTATACTAAAAAGAATACTAATTCTTCAGGAATAAGAGGAATAACTCTTGAAATTATCCCTCCGAAGATTTTATGGTCGCAATCACGAATTAGTTGACCAGTATAGTGCCATAGTCTGACAACTTGCGACTGTTTTATTTACATTTGACTATTTCTTTCATCGAGCTGTCTCGTCTCAACTGGACTTTTTCATGGGTGTGATTTTTAATGCGAACATATAATTTCGTATTTCTGTAAAATGGATTAGGATTATGAGACTAAAATATCGGTATGCATCGAGTCATTGTATTATACCGTATTGTCTGCTCTGAATAAAGTATATCGATTTTTTCATATACCAATACACAATAAAAAACAGTTTATTTTTTTTCATTTTTTAAATGTTTATATATATATGTGTGTATTTTAATCTAAATGTCAAATTTTAAGTAAATCTTACAACACAAAAAACTTTGCCTCATTGGTAACATATAAAAGAATTTGAAGCATACCTTTCATTTTCTAGACATGCACAGGCTAGAGAACAGAATCTTCCATATCTACCCTCTGGACAAGACTGATCACATCTACCACGTGACCCATATGTCCCTGGCGGACAAGCTGAAAGAAAATTGATAAAGTATATAATATCGTCATTCTGAGTATTTCGGTGCTGACTAGAATACCGATTCTATTTCGAAACTTGCAATATCTATAAATTTAAAAAAAAAAATGTGATCTTAAAGTAAGTGAGAACCGAACCGTCAATCCGAAACGAATCATCCAAGGACAATGGCAACATCGGAAACAACAAAGAAACAGAGACACAACATTAGCATAACATAACATAACTAAGGAATATCTCCCACTTGCATAGCTCTGTCCTTGGCTGATTTTGGCTTTTCATTTAGATCTTTTTGTCTATTTGCTCTGTATCAGATAATAAAAAAAAATTGGTTTGTGGTCTTTCAAATGTTTTGATTTGATCTGCAATGAAGAGACATGGGTGTTGTTGAAATGGCCATATGCAAAAACTTAATTTACAGTAACATCGAAATTCCGGTATTTGACAAATAATGGCTCTGTAGCGCTGATAAAAAATGATAACGAAGCTGAAGTCATAAATCTAAAATACATTGCAATATAGGAATCACTTTTACAGAAAGACAAAATAAACTGAAACAGGCTAAACAATCAGAAAATAAGACAAATGGGACAACAAAATAAAGCACTAACAATGTTTAGCCCTACACTGGAGTGTCATCAGAAGCTCTGGAATCACTTACAGAGAGACAAAATAAACTGACACAGGCTAAACAATCAGAAAATAAGACAAAAATGCGCTAACAATGTTTAGCCCTACACTGGAGTGTCATCAGAAGCTCCGGAATCACTTACAGAGAGACAAAATAAACTGACACAGGCTAAACAATCAGAAAATAAGACAAATGGGACAACAAAATAAAGCGCTAACAATGTTTAGCCCTACACTGGAGTGTCATCAGAAGCTCCGGAAGGGTAAGCATGACCTTGAAATGAGTAATTTCATAAAGGACCTTATACATCAACACCGTAACTTTTGCTTTATTTTGCTCAGAGGTTTCAAAAGGATTATCAAAACATTAAAGATATCGGACGACTTAAGCCAATAAATGGCAATTGGTCAGAAATATCAAAATACCGAAGTGACTGTTAATTTATTTTCTGCATATGCGCATTTCGACAACTTATGTCTCATCAGTGCAGATAAAACCAAAACATTTGGAAGTCCATTAGCCAAAACGTGTAAAATCTGATGGAGAACAAATAACCAAAAGGGTCTAAATAGAATAGCCAATATACAGCTAAGGACAGAGCTATGCATGAGGGAGATATTCCTTAGTTTTTAAACAAAATTTGGTAAAATTTTGATATTGCAAATTTAAATAAAATCGGTTTTCGGGTCAGCACCGAAGTACTGACTACTGGGTTGGTGAATACCCTCGGGGACTAATAGTCCACCAGCAGAGGCATCGGCCCAGTGGTAATAAATATCAAAATACCGAAGTTACTGTTAATTTATTTTCTGCATATGCGCATTTCGACAATTTATGTCTCATCAGTGCAGATAAAACCAAACCATCAGACTGATCATTTGCTGAGATGAGCTAAAAGGTTGAATTAAAAAAAAAAAATAAAAATTGAAAGTCATATTATGATATAATTATTGTATTGTTATACATGTAGGGCATAAGTTCAAACATTGATTTCATGTATATATAGCAATGATTTATATTATTAGCTTTGTGAAAAGCTAACAATGAAACAAAACATTAGAAGCAGTATACCAGATATGAATGGATAAAACTATACAGAAATGGTTTTAATTTGAATGTTTAGAATATCTTTTTATTCTCTAGAATATTTGATGAAGCAAAAGTGCAAATTGCTGAATATATAAATTCATTTTTGAACAATGCACTTTATATAATACTTCACAGTATGAAGAACTTACAAAAGGACAAGGAAGATACCGAAATACCAGTGTTCTTATTTTTGTAGCTGTTTATTGTTAAATTCTGGTCTCGTAAGAAGATCAAAACTTAAAACATGTGAAACAGCTGACAGAGAACAACGGAAATATCAGCTAGGTATAGAGCTTTGTATAAGGAAATATTTCTTAGTTTTATAAATTTTAGAATATTGTAAATCTTCGTCTTTCGGGTAAGCACTTAATCACTTTACGACTGTGTGATAACGACCCAGTGGAAACAACAAAATACCCAGTTACAGTAAATTTGAGTTCTGCAGATGACCATCTTGGCAACTTATGTCTCTTTAGTGCAGATAAATATCAATCATTTGAAGACCAAATCGATAGAGAAAAACTACTATAAAGGGCCCGAAATTACTGCCAAATGGCAAAGGTATACAAGGAATTGTTTTCATTTTTTATCCATTTCTATGTATCGAATGACATATTAAGTCATGGCAGGTAAATAACACAATACGTGTTAAGTGATAAGTGTTGAATTATCATTTTCATGGGTTTTGATGAAGTCTCCTGTTTTTGAGGAGAGACAATTTTTAAATCATAGTACTTTAATTTACTTTCTAGTAATTGTACAAGTTAACATAAATTGTTCACTCAAGGCATTTTCTCTTGCGACAACGTATGTCTTAAAGGAAAACAAAATTATTTGAAAAAAAACAAAATTATTTGAAAAAAAGCAGGATAACAAAAGTGGTATCAGTAAGGCAAATCATACTTACCCTGATGGTACACCTGTTGATACCTCACGTTTTTTAGTGGAGTTTACCCTGCTTTGGTAATCTTATTAGTTCCTGCTTGTTTATTAAAATTTGTCCTTTTCGTGTTTTCTCTATTTTTGTTAAATATGAATTGCCATGTTTTTTGGATTTTCCTTTTTCCGTTTTTTTTTTACTTCGAAAATCTTTTTCAGATGTGTTTCTTTATGAAAACAATACGTTTTTGGTATTTTTTAATTAGGCGGTGAGTAATGTAATACGAAAGTTAGCGCTGTGACCACTTCTTTAAGTTTGCAGATTAATCATGAAATTAATTCAAGCCAATCTTTTTGTCAGTTTTATTATCTTGGATATAAGTATTAGATACAGTGGGTCTCTTATCATATTCGAGGGACGCATATCCCGAGAATATGATAGTGGATCTACTGTATCTGATTTACATAGGAGTAATAAAAAAATCATTTGCTGTTATCTTCAGCAATAAAATGTTTCAATAATGCAATTAACCAGATGTAGTTGAAGATGCAATGCGATCAACTATTTAGAAACTTATATTAATAGTTCAAATTTGATTGTGTCATAAATAAGAACTTATCAGAACAACTGTATGGAAATAATACTATTGGATTAATCTTGTCTTTTGCAAGTTTTCAAATTTCACTGATAGATGATAATTCTCCTATGTAAATGAATATATATTTGCCGAGCCCATACAGTCATCTGGACGCATGTTTACTTTACTTTTATTAAAATGCTTTTTCCATTTTTCCATTTTTATAACTTACGTTCACAAGTTCCGTTCACTTTATAATAGTTGAGACAGCAGGACATATGGGTTTTGTACTGGAATTGTCCTCCTGGACCATTTACTCTGAAACAAACAAACACTGTTCAGACTGTGTTTAAGGCCAAAATGTAGCAAACTTGAAATAAGGGATTACAAAATACCCAAGTTGCACGATAAGCAGTAAATTTCGTTATGCTATATACGTGTTTCGAGGAGTTACCTCTCACCATTATTTCAAACTTACGGGTTTTTCACGAAAGATTTATTTTATCAAAAATCACATCTTCACAAACAAAGCCAATTTAATAAAAATAACCATATACGAAAATTGCTATTAATTGAGGTCCATTGTCTATAAAATTATTACATGTAATAAGTTAGTTTTGTTAAATAATGCTTGCATGTTTAATATTTAACAGTTTTCATCAAATTTACACTTAGGACATAAATAGGTTTTGTTTTGGTCAATGATTTTTGTTTTCAACACCGTTTTCAATATTTCAAACCTGGCACCTTGATTGGTTCCTACGGGCTTCTATCAACAAGAACTTCATCGGAACGCGTTCCTAAGTGGTAGGAAGGGGATAACCTTGTCTATGCTGGGAAGTAGGTTATTGTATTGAAAGCCTATGCACCAACCATAGTAAACAAACCGTGGTGAGATGCCAAGATGCATTAAGAGTTCACTTCTGTATGTTTCGAAACAGAACAGCCTCTACCCATTTCTCTCGTTTTCCAATTGCAATCAAAATCCCCCCACCATTATTTCCCTCTTCATTTAATCCTTTGTAATGAAGTTACGTGTTTTCAAACAGATATAGCTGAAATATTTCCACTGGACGTACATATAAATCTCTAAATTATCAATCTATCTTTGGAAACTTTTAGCAAATTAATAGCTCAATCATGTCAATTAGAAAAAAATGTTCCAACCTTTTTTTTGGTGATTCTTGAATGTGTTTTATTGTTTCTAAATTACATAAACAGACTTACTTTGTTCTGAAAGTACACACATGAGTCTCGGAGCTTGTTGTTGTGAAGTTCACAATCATAACTGTAATAAAGATATATTCGAGCATCGTTTCACAAAATGGAGTACATCTTAAAATATCATTGATCAGTAACAGATATTCCAATGCGATCTTATTTACATCTACCTAAATTATTAGCATTCAAAAAAAGTTACATAATATTCACAAAATATAAACATATTTCCTTTATTTGATTTACACGGAAATAGACATCAGACAGGAAGGTCATTGCACTGAACCTGTTACTTTCGTTGCAGACAGGAAGGTTATTGCACTGAACCTGTTACTTTCGTTGCAGAATTTCATATCGATACCATGACAAACTAATAACGAAGCCAAAAGCGGACACGAAATTTTGAAAATTATTTAAAAAACAAGAACGGCATAGTTATATTATTAATTATCAATGATACAGCTTAGCTAATTTGGCATTGATTTTAGGTCCTTTTCGCAGTACATACAGTGACTTTGTGGAAAGAGCAAAAGCACTGTCACAAAAACTGCTGAGTCAGGGATATGTTCAGCCTTTGTTACTTTCGTCCCTTCAGAAATTTTATGGCCATCACCACGACATCATAGATAGATATGAAATGTCAGTGTCACAAATAAAAGACATTTTTAGTTAGATTCGCGTCTTCCCGGATTTGACATTACCCGTTTTGACTTTACCCTGGATTGACCAACTGACAGTGTGACGGGTGCTGTGCATAGAGCAGGACATGCTTACCCTTCCGGAGCACCTGATGTCACTCTTGTTTATTGAGAGTTCTCACTGTTAGTGCTTTAGTTTATTGTGTTGTATATGTAATGTTCGTGTGTTTTGTGGATATGTGGTGTCTTTGGTCTTCCGTCTTTTGTTGTTCTTGCTTTTGCCTTGTCTCTGGACTTTGATTTGTGTAATCTTGTGCTTTGTTCCTTCGGTTTTCTACTGCCGTTGTTTCGCGATCAGCCAATAGTTTTGTTTTGGCTTTTTGGTTTTAAATTTAGAAAAAAAATGTCTCAAATCTCATCTGCAATTTCAATGAAGGAGGTACATTGTATGATAAAAGATGAGAGGATATGGAGTAAATGAATATGATACAAAGTCTCTACAAATACATGATAATACCAAGCAATGGAACAACACTCAGATTATTTTTGTTCTTCATCATCAAATCAGCATAAAGCCTGATAATGGTATGTTCAGTAATTGTTTTGACATTTTTGGTAGTTTTATATTGTGTTGAAAATTTACACAACTCGGTATGCTAGTTACAATGTATCAGATTTTTGTCAATGTTTTAATTCTTTTTTTTTAACCTTGTGATGTAATTTTTCTTGAGAGCATTTGTCATATTAATAGACTATCATACTTTCAAATTTCGGCACTTTTTTTATAATTTGCAAAGTTTTCCTGACCATCCGTTATGAGTGCACAGTGATTTTTTTTATCAGGCTAAGTTTTCTTGCAATTGACTCGATGGGTGTCATGTGGCTGTTTATATATATTGAAAATGGCTTCTTTTATTTTATTCTTCTTGTCGACATTCGGATGAAAGCGTTTGTAAGATCACGTCGATAATTAATTTTATGCTTGTTAACGATCCATCATCCATGAGCTAATAAGAAACATGGAGGTATCGTTGTTCGACATTTAACTTCGCTATTTTGTTATTTAGCAATTAATTTTGCTCAAACCGGTGCCAGGGACGGACCTTAACTTACTATGAAGTAAGAGCAAGGATCAGTTTGAAGACCTCGTTGTGTCTTCAGGATGAAGAATAACAGCGTTGCTTTATGGCTTGGTTTTGTTTCATGTACATTTATTCTATATCCTTTCATTGTTTATTTAAGTAAATTAATGTTAGACATACCAGATTGCATTTGATATGAAGCACAAAAGTTCAAAAGTTACTGTTAATATACCGGGGTCTCACTGTATCGTGGTACGTACGGTTTGGGGCTAAAAGAATAAAGGGAAAGTGGTTCTTTCATTTGATCATACTCTAAATATTTATTTCATATTCTCAATGCATCTTTTAAGTGAAAAAGAAATATCTATGGTATATTTATGCATCTGACTTAAAGTCCAAAATCACAAGGTCAGTCATTTTATGTCTAGGGAAAAGTACCACTGTATCGCGGCATTACAATTCATCAATATGAGAGGCGCATTTGTTGACCAAATTAATTTCTTTAGGGGATAAATTAAATTACTGTATTTTATGATACTTTTTTATGAATAAAGTTCAGACAATGTTTTTCACAACATTGATTTAATTGAAATATCTTTATTTGAACTTGAACACCTTTATTTTAAAAATGTTGAAGCAAAAATCATGATTTAAATGCATTTTGTGCATTATATTATTTATCTAATTACATTTCTGAATTATCAGACGGATAAGCTGTTAGAATACTTGTCTTACTTTCTCCTAAGCAATACGTACTTAATAACAGGAATACAAACCGTAATTATCAACGAAAAGGTATAAAAACGAAATATTTCTATTTTAGGTCTGAATTTAAGATACACCGACTGTTGCATCTTTTACTTTCAATATTTGTAGAATCAAGTAACCATGTTGACATTTGTGACCTACAAACATCAGACAACATACCCACAACATGCTGTTCTTAGGATCAAAGAAATAACTTTTTACGATATTTTTTTCGGGAGAGGGGGTCGCCATGAATTACCCACCGTTATCAAACGATGGCTAATTATTAAAAATGTGTTTCTTACAATTACATTTGAGAGAACTGTTAAATGTAAAGTACCCGGTATACTACATGACGCTAATGTTTAATTTTCTTAAAATTACCGGCCGATAGATGACGCTATGATTACGTCATAGAGTAGAATAACGCGTACCGTGATACAGTGGAACCCGCGATACAATGGGAACAAGGTATACATTACATTCAATCTTGTACGCATAAGCGGCTGGTATGTGGATATGAAAAGGGTTGTTTTTTATATATACTCCAAAGATTTCTCCTGGAATTTTCAACATTCAATTAAAAAAAAAAAGAGTATTAGAAACATAAAAAATGCAATTTGTCTGATATATGTCTCTGAAAAAAAAAATAGATTTAAGATAAAATTTTAGATTTTGGATGAAACACTCCGCATTTACATATTTTTCTTGCTTCGGTAATTTTGTGCTGATGTATTACCACTGTTAACAGAAATATTCCGATATTTAATCAACCTTAATTGGATATAAAGGGACGTGTGACGTATGATGAATGACTCTGATTGGATGAATATTGAACGATGACGGATGAATGATGACTGACAAATGATCTGACGGGTGCTTTTTGAATCATGACTATTGACTGAAAAGTGGCGGATCGATGTTCTATGACGCATCAAACAAACTGGAATGCTGACATGTCCTGAGACATGTCTTTGTTCACCACTGGAAATATAAAAAAAGTGATTATCGTGTAAATAACACCAACATAAAAACAAAATCTTTTTTTAGCAAAAGGAATCTAAAAAAGACACAAAACAATATACTGAATTTGTCACATTTAGAAATTTTGTTGAAAAAAGTTACGGTGTCTGTCTGTATGAAAGAAAAATACTGTAAAGAAATTTACTGTTTCTCATGCAACTTGGGTATTTTGTATTCTGAACCATTAGACCGATGCCACTGCTGGTGGACCAGAGGTCCCCGAGGGCATTCATCAGCTCAATAGTCCGACTTGTCGGACATGAAAATTTTACCTAGCGTTTTATAGAAATTCACTGTTTTTTTTTATCAAAATTCTAACCACTTTGAAATACCGAGGCTTCATCCCGTGTATGACACTCGGTAGATGTCCTTGGTACTGGATTTGGCCTCCTATTTTGATATTTTTGGTAATGAGTACTTCTTTTTTGGAACACCTTGTGGATTATTGCTTTCCATATTATTTGATTTTAATGCTGCTGATAAGAGGTTACTCCATGAAACACGTGTACAGCATAACGAAATTTACTGTTTTTCATGCAACTAGGGTATTTTTGTAGTTTCTTTTTTGTGTGTATATGTGCTATGTTTTCATAACAAAGATATTTTGTTACCAACTTTATCAATTTTCATTAAATCAAGGTATTTATATCGCTTTCTCTCTTACGCATGTACCGTTATTATGCCAAGTTAAATACAAGTTGATTCCCGATTCATTTTCTTTAATACACATTGTTATAATTTCATTGAAGTTCTAGAGTTTTGAGTCACGCTTTAAATTGACAACACCTACTTTATTTAAAACATCTTATTGCTAGTTTGTGCGATTTTCAATTGTTCCCGAGCGAGGATAATTCTATTATCAATCCACTGTGCTGATACGAAAATATTATCGTCAATCTCAATGGGATGTTAGCAACAGCGTATTAATATGACGTCGCCTAACGTTTCGTGACAAAAACAATTCCAAGAAAGAAAGCGTTATATTTTTCCAAAAATAATATGTTTAACCACAAAAAAATATTTTATTGGAAAAGGAACCACAAACACATATCCGATATTTTTCAATTACAGAATTAGCGACAAAAACACTATTAGTAATTTGTTTTGCTCGGATGGATTTCTAAGCTCGCATTGCATCTCGTGCTTTCGCAGTCGATGCAATACAAGTAGAGAATTCCATACTACGCAAAACAAATTACTAATCGTATATATATTTATACATGTAAAAAGAAATGGTGTGCTAAATCAGTTGTATGGCAGGCGAAATCTCAGCTTCCACCACAGTAGTGTCCAGTAGTAACTCAACACCACAGTAGTGTCCAGTAGTAACTCAACAGCAAATTGCTATTGAAAGGTAGTAGCTATATATATAGAGACAGTAAAAAGTAATGGTCATCCCAATATGAAGGGAAAATGAATTTTATATAAGAGTTCACAAAAAACTCCAAATTGATGTGAATTTAGTTTCTGCATCGAGCAATTTCGACAACTTATTTCTCTTTAGTGCAGATCAAATCAAAGCATTCTTCGGAAACCTATAAACCGAAATGCGTGTAAAAGCTTATAGAGAACCAATTACCAATAGGATTAAATAGAAACCAGCTAAAATCAGTGCAATCTAAGAGGGAAATACTCCTTAATTTGATAATTGATACGATATGCAGATCATTGAAGGGGTGCTTGAAATTGAAAATAATCACGAGTTTTAGATGATCAATATATTGAAATCAACTCTTATCTTTGACTACATTTGACATAAAATTGGACTTTTCTTGTTCATTGTTAGACATTGGTTTTATACAAATTAAAATATTTAAATGAAGGGTGATGTTTATAAAATCGATGCAGTGTTCAGTCTATAAAAAGATTCCCCGTGCGAGAGATGTATGTTCTCTCTATATGTTGTTCGTAGAAAATTTCTCATATGTATATACTACCATACAAGTTGGTAATTCTACATGGTTTTTCTTATAACGAACGATGCTTATAACGAAATAAAATAGAGAGTCCGGTAGAATTCGTTATAAACAAACTCTACTGTACTTTCAAATTTTGACTTTTATTAATTTCGTGATTTCAAAATGTTATTATGATCACCTGTTTATAGTGCCCACATCTCATTATTATATTGTTACAGACGGGCGAGTGGTCGTCATAGTTTCCTCTGTAATTCTATTAGAGATGCTTTTTAAATTTGTGTCCTTCCGTGAAATCAATACTTATTAATATAAAGATCCATATGTAGACTAACAGATGTATAACGTATTATTGAGGCTTGTTTGGGGGGTCCCAATATCCCATATCCCAGTAAGTCTGGACGAAAATATCCCTTTGAAAATTGAAGATATCCCATTAATTATTGAAATATCCCGTTTTCCATAGTCAAAATATCCCATATCCCGGTACTTTTTGTCTTAAATATCCCATATCCCATTAACAAAATTGGTAAATATCCCGTATCCCAATATACCCTAAACAATCCTCATTATTTTTATTTTGGTCCATAATGAGTCTCACATTCATAGTATGTTTTGGTTTATATTCAATTGACAAACATGGTTAGTCCATAAAAGACAATATATAACTTTGAAGATGCTGGCCTTCCGTAAATGTACCCCAGAAGTGTTTTAAATTCTTAATAAATCCATATTTAAAATAC
>MJUU01005848.1:196039-219027 GCA_002080025.1 Modiolus philippinarum | reverse complement strand
TATTTTTGCAAAAAAAAAAAAAAAAAAAAAAAAAAAAAAAAAAAAAAAAAAAAAAAAAAAAAAAACAGAAGTAAAGATTTAACAACAATGCTGTTTTTATATCCTTTATGTATAAGTTTGTTCAACGGTAGGACAATTTTTGAATTTATGCGCTTTGTAAATGATATTCCCATAGAAGTTTGGATGTGAAATGCCCTGATGTATAAGAGCCCTGCATGTAGAACCAAATTTTCTTAATAAGCTTTATTTACGAAATTTGTATTATCCCAGATAGTAATGTAATCAATATTTACACGTGAAGACTGAATTAAGAAAATTAATACCCCGTTACTTTACAGCCAAAAGTGTCTTAGTGCATATATTATCAGCTAAGACATTGTTTCAGGTTTACAGAAGACGTAACTGTATAATAAAATATTAAAAAATTACAATTGTGTTAATTTTATGGCCAAAATCACCAGCCAGTAAAAACAAGATAATTTAGCTTGTGTCAAACTTGATAAAACACCCATTCACGGGTGACTATTACACTCTTCCCACCCTAATAAAAAGAATTCTCCCGAATTCTGTTATGAACCATATAAAAATGTAACAATCAATTAGAATATAAAATAAAATCAACAATAAAACAAATGTCCACAATAAAATGTCCATATCAGTTTATAATATTCCCAAGCTGATATCCATGAATCCTTTACAGTATGATTTGAATCTATTTTTGTCATGGTCTGTCATCTTAAGTTATTTATCTAGAGGTTTTATTGTCAAAAGATTAGAACAAAGTTCAATCATGAGTCTGAAAGTCTGAGTGGAATGTCCTTTAGTAGTTCAACTAGTTTCTTTTCTGTACATGCCTTGTTGCATCCTTCCATAGTTAACAACCAATCCTCAGCTATGGTACCCGAAATCTTCCCGTTATAAATGTCTTTAATCACTCTAAAATTTGCGAGTCTTGTTGTCATTATCTGATCCTCTCCATCTAGTCTCGGTATTGATGTACCTGGCAATGCAAGCATTGCATATGTATCTAATATATCTCTGTCAGTTACTACTTCATTAAGGCCTTTGTCTCTGGCTAAGGATGTAGCGGCAAACCTCCATGCTGTCAGTTTTTGTTCTGGATTGAGTTCCTGCCAGTGTGCAGGTGGCCAAAACATTGGTGTTGGATATGTTGAAATGAGAACTTGTTGGTTGTTCCATTGACGTCTTGCAGGGGGGGAATAAGGGCATACTCCCTGCTTTCAGTAAGACTTCCGCTCTGTGTTGGACGGTGTTCAGGTCTTCTTCTTCATCATCTGTGTCCATCTGATATGGATCTTCCCTTACCTCGACAATTCTACAATCTGTTGTAAATATCAGCTGCACGGATTCCTCATGGTTTACGTCCTCATCGTCACTTAACATGCTGACATACTTAGTGGTGATACTACAGTAACTTCAGTACAACATGAACCTCTTTCTCTACTTCAGCAATGATTTCTTCCTCACAGGTGTCCACTATTTCGAACTCAGGTTCCTCACCAAAGTCATGTGCATCCTTTATTCCAGGGTTGTTACTAGCGGTGGTTTCATCAATTTGCTCTTTTTCATTTGGAGTTGTTAATATTTCTGTCTCTGTCACTTTTTCTTTGTGCGGTTTTTCTGGTGTTTCCTTCTTGTCTTTCTTGCTAGATTTGCTATGACTAACTATCTGGACAAATCCTCGATTCACCCGTCGCATATGCTTTCCAGAGATTCCTAATGCTGTAGCTAGTTGCTCTACCGTTTCTTGCGCATTCTTCAGTTCAACAGTGAATTCTTTCTGCGCTCCTTGTACTTCACCCTTTTGCGCAGCCACCATTCTCCTCATTAAATTATCCATAGCCCTCTTGTCTTCCATCACCCAATGTGCCAATTCGACTTTTTTAGTGTTCTTCAACAGTGCAAAGTTTCCTTTGGAAGAAAGTTGGATGCTGCATACAATGATAGTTGCAATATCTATAGAGGGTAATGATGGGCTGTACTTCCTTTTACGTGAGACTGTCTGTTCTAAGTTATCCGTCCATCCTTCTTCCCATTCTTCCCTTGTGCGGCTGCTCTTTTTCCCAATTTTATCAACCCATCCAAGAACGTTTGCTCTAGTACTAATTGCAACCTGACTTGTTCCTTCACTGGGTTTAATGATCCTCTGTGGCCAGCCAATATCCATTCTTTTCCGTAAAATAGTCCCATCTAACAAATCTAGCACTAGGTCATAATGCCTCCTCTTGCAGTGCTTTGTCAACTCTGACATTCTAACAAAAGTTTTCTCTTCCTCCGTACACCATGGACAAATCATTCTTGTTACTAAGTGTATAACTATAGCGTGGTTTTTCAAGTCTGCTTTCTTGTCGAATTTCTCTGGACAGGGCCAACAGCTAAAAACCTTGATGGCAAATGACATTCTGGAATATAAGGATAAGCTCATAAATTCCTGTTCTGTGATTACTTTTGAAGTCCTCCCCCAACCCTGCTCACTAAAATATTCCCATTGTGGAAGATCCTTTTATAACTCCAAAGCATGCAATTAACAACAGTAAAATCATCATAACGCAACAATAACAAAATCCAAAATATCCTATTCATTATCCAAAATTTCGACCAGGCTCCTTCTAAAGTCGAGTAGGACCTACTGTCCTTTGATTTAGCCAATGGTTGGCCAGACCACTCTTAAATCGTCCAAATTGCATGCCAAAATATCCAAAAATAAAAATATGAATAGGTATTCCTCAGTCCTCCCTCCTGGAGGTATCTTCTCCATGGAGATAATAATCTGGTTTTACTGTGTGTTAATTGATCCCTCATCTTCGATCCTACTCCGGAATCGAGTAGCCCACGACGGAATGCTCCTTCTATGATAAGGTGCTAAACGGTTGATATGGTATACTGAAGATGGTTTCCTGGCACTACGCTTTACTCGGTAAGTAACATCATCTATCTTTTGCTCCACAACAAATGGTCCTTTCCATTTTGATGTAAATTTTGTAAAAACTCCAATTTTTCGTCTAGGTTCGTATATGCAAACAAGCTGTCCCTTATTAAAACTTTGCTTTTTAGCTTTCAAATCATATCGGCGTTTCTGATAGATTGCAACCTTCTTTAAAGACTTCCTAGCTATGGCATGATTTTGTTCTAATTTATTTTTCAGCTTGACAACATAATTCTGTAGTGATCAATGGTTTGCAGTTGCGGACATGTCCATCGGTTGTGGAATTAAAGCCTGAAGTGGAAGTGTGATCTCCCTGCCTAACACCATGGAGTTAGGAGTTTTCAAGGTCGAAGCGTGTACTGACAATCGATATGCCATCATGACTTGCTGTAAAAATGTATCCCATGTATCTTGATTTTTCTCACAATACATAGTGAGCATTGATGATAAAGTTCGATTAAAGCGTTCCACTTCACCATTTGATTGTGGACGAAAACTAGTTGTTCTTGTCTTGTCTATGCCTAGTATCCTGCAATTTCCCTTAAAAATGTCTGACTGAAAATTTGTTTCCTGATCTAAATGTATTTGCAGTGGTGTTCCAAATTTAGTTATAAAATTGTCAACTAGTGCATTACATATTGTAGTACTCTCCTGATTTGGTATTGCGACTGCCTCGGTCCATTTGGTGAATAGATCTGTTATAACCAAAATGTATTTATTTGCTTTTTGTGTGATAGGTAGTCGTCCAAATATGTCCACTGCAATCCTTTCCATAGGTTCTCCAAATATATATGTCCCTAATGGTGCTCTACTAGACTTCTTTTTGGGCTTCCTTGCAAAGCATTGATCACATGAGTGACAATAATTTTGTACATATTCCTTCATTCCTAGCCAGTAGAAGCATGTTCTCCCAAGTGCTCTGATGATGGTATATAATGAAAGTATTTAAGTTCTTCTTGTTTCTTGTTTTCAGGAACAATCATTTGAGGCGAAGTTATGAGGCGAAGTTTTTACAAGGGCTTACACAGAAAAAACAAAAACATTTAGCCCAGTCCTTCAATTTCAGCTTCCGCTACATAGACGATGTACTTTCTCTTAATAATCCAAAATTCAAGGAATATTTACACCAGATCTATCCCAATGAGCTTGAAATTAAACAGACTACCGATACACCTACTTCAGCTTCGTATTTAGATCTTTTAATTTACATTGACGAAAAGGGACGTTTGAAATCTATATGTGTCCCTAATATGTCCCTAATGGTGCTCTACTAGACTCCTTTTTGGGCTTCCTTGCAAAGCATTGATCACATGAGTGATCCCTAATGTCCCTAAGCATGTCCTGCTCCGCTAGCGGCACCCGTCACACTATCAGTGAGTCAATCCGGGGTTGAGTCAAATCCGGTTATGTCAAATCCGTGAAGACGTGAAATTTAGCTGAAAATGTCCGTTTTCATTTGGGACACAGACACGTCATATCTGTCAATGATGTCATGGTGACGGCCATAGAATTTCTGAAGGGATGAAAGTAACAAAGGCTGAACAAATCCCTGACTAAGCAGCTTTCGTCAATTTACATTGACGAAAAGGGACGTTTGAAATCTATATGTGTCCCTAATATGTCCCTAATGGTGCTCTACTAGACTCCTTTTTGGGCTTCCTTGCAAAGCATTGATCACATGAGTGACAATAATTTTGTACATATTCCTTCATTCCTAGCCAGTAGAAGCATGTTCTTCCAAGTGCTCTGATGATGGTATATAATGAAAGTATTTAAGTTCTTCTTGTTTCTTGTTTTCAGGAACAATCATTTGAGGCGAAGTTATGAGGCGAAGTTTTTACAAGGGCTTACACAGAAAAAACAAAAACATTTAGCCCAGTCCTTCAATTTCAGCTTCCGCTACATAGACGATGTACTTTCTCTTAATAATCCAAAATTCAAGGAATATTTACACCAGATCTATCCCAATGAGCTTGAAATTAAAGAGACTACCGATACACCTACTTCAGCTTCGTATTTAGATCTTTTAATTTACATTGACGAAAAGGGACGTTTGAAATCTAAGCTGTATGACAAACGTGATGATTTTAACTTCCCAATTGTGAACTTTCCCTTTCTGAGCAGCAATATACCTGCCTCTCCAGCCTATGGAGTGTACATTTCACAGTTGATTCGTTACTGTCGGGCATGCAGTTTATACAGTGACTTTTTAGTTAGAGCAAAAACACTGTCCCAAAAGCTGCTTAGTCAGGGATTTGTTCAGCCTTTGTTACTTTCATCCCTTCAGAAATTCTATGGCCGTCACCATGACATCATTGACAGATATGACGTGTCTGTGTCCCNGATTTGACATAACCGGATTTGACTCAACCCCGGATTGACTCACTAATAGTGTGACGGGTGCCGCTAGCGGAGCAGGACATGCTTACCCTTCCGGAGCACCTGATGTCACTCCCGGTTTTCATGGGAGTTCACACTATGAGTGCCTTAGTTCTTAATGTTATCTTTTTATTTCCGTGCATTGTAGCTGTCTCACGTCCTTGTTTTGTCTTTGTTTTTATCTGTTACCGTTTCTGCCATGTCTTTGGACTTCGATTTTTGTAGTCATCGCTTCCCTTGTTCGTTCGGTATTCTACTGCCGTTGTTTGATATATGACATCCTGTCCATTTTCCCCTCCAAATTTTCTGTATAAAATCCCTCCTTTTATTACCAGTCGGTCCCATTGACTCCATAGAGTTTTTAATGCTGAAGTTCCAGTGGAAACCATTTCCCATGGTGGCCTGCTATTTCCGCCTTCAATTTCTGCAAAAATAAGTCCTGTGTTTGGATATGATAACTGCTGTGTTTTTATATCCTGAAGTTCCCATCCTTCAAGTAAACAGTCCTTCTCCTTCATTTCAGACATGTTTGTTTCCTGATTTTTCCGTGTAGTTACTCTAAGTAGTTCGGTATATAGAGTGGGCAAATTTCCTTTAATTTCGCTTTCTGGGCGGCATTCGACAAGGTTCAGATGTTTTTCATGTGAGGTATTGTCCAGTATACTGATAGCTTTGTCTCCTGAGATAACCTGGTTGTTTTCCTGATTATGTAGGTGTACGTCAATGATCCCTTTTTGCTCTGTTGATATTTCATCATAATGATCTTGAAGTTGTTGCTGTCTTGTGCATGATTTACAAGGATTCCTTGAAAATGCGTCTGCATTTGTGTGCTTCCTACCAGCTCTATATACTATTTTCAGGTTGTAGGTTCCTAGCTGTTCTAATCACTTAGCTGTTTGTCCTGTTAAGCTCTTGAGGTTCCTCATCCAACTAACTGTTGTACTATCTGTGCGAAGTAATACATTTTGTCCATAAACATAGGAGTGGAAGTTCTTAAGCGCGTTAATTACAGCGCATACAACTAGAGTATAAAGGGTATGGAAAGTTCAAAAGATCACCTTCCTTCGCCACGTACACAATGTTACTCCGAGAACGTCTGCAGGGGTTTAAATGTATACTTTTGTCATCAATCCCGTGTCACGTGCGTTTTAACTTGATTGACGTGGTGCAACCTATCGACCATCCAATGCTGTATGAATCTACAAGAAATAAGAGAAGGAGACAACTAAGGGGGGTGACAACTAATAAAAATGCATGTAGAAAGCAATGGTAAATCCAGGGAGTAGAATTTTATGTTTCTATACAGAAAAGTAATTAAAAAATCTTTCAGAAAGTGTTGCATCGCCGTAGAGATGACTTCTAAACACGAAATAAATTGAATGTTTAATGGCCGGTTAATGAAGTTTTCTGTACAGACAAGTTTCGTAAACAGACGGTGCATCTCTCTTTTATTGAAAAGTGACTTATGTGATGTGTATTCACTGGTTGCTACCTTAAAGAAAGGAGCCTATAACTACGAAATCAAGAAAAAAGAATTGGAAGCCAGTATACGATTTACTTCTTATATATTAGTATTTCATTGTCGGATAAGGAGAGGAGGGGATATCCAATGGTTGAAACCCCCTTTTTCGGAACTGTTTTAATTTCGTTCACCTATAACCAAATACTGACACCCCCCCCCCCCCCCNAAAAAAAAAAAACAAAAACAAAAACAAAAACAAAAAATCAAAACGACACAAAACGACCCACGAAAATCGACTGAATCCCTCCCTTTGTGGTGCTATATTTGAACCATCCCTTTACCAAAGCTTGATCCTTCGGTTTTAACAAACATCCTAATAAATAAAAAAAGTATGACCACTTTCTCGTTAATCTTTTACTGTGTGGATGCATTCAATTGTAAACATGCTATAAACACTACAAGTATATCATAACAAATCCAATTCAAATATCTTTTCATACTTTTAGATAAAAGATTAGGCAAACAAACTTTGATCACATGAATTTCGACCCCCCCCCCTCCCCGAGGGAGCCCCGGGGTATAGATATAGGGCCTAGTATCTCCAGCTTGCGGGATATGACCCCTCCTAAACAGGACTGACCCAGAGGGAACCCCGGGATATAGAAATAGGACAAAATCCGTGGTTGTGCGGGCTGAATAAATACATAACCCATCTTTCGGATGGGATGTAAACTCAGGTCCACGTGTTGGAAGAAATACCACGCTTCGTGCACGTTAAAGAACCCTTTGTAGCAAGCTCTTTTTGAGTGGTCCGTAGGTGATCGGCTATAAGGCTAAATTGCCCGCTCCTTTCGATTTCACCCTACTTTTCCAGTGGCAGTCAGAATTTCCCGTCCCATGACCCTTTCCATACCCCAAAATGATTATTTATTAACAAACTTGTTCTCGTCTTGATATAGCTGAAATATTGCTCAGTAGACGTTAAACAATATTTAATCAATCAATCAATCATGACTATCGACAGATTTTGACAATTTTTGAAGGTAATTTGTTAAAATCCAATAACTGTAATTAGAGATTCAAGCATTCTACACTTACAAAAAATGAAAATGTAAAAAAAATCGGCTTTGGTTCTCAGTGTATCTTTCCAAGTGCATGGTGTACAGATCAAATTGAAGGTGAAACTCATTTTTTGTGTATTTGTCCTAAATTCAAGGATAAAAGATCTGTTTTATTTTATCTTGTTGGAATAAAATATCCGAATTTTCTAACACTTTCAAATCAATCAAAATTAACATTTTTTTCTCAGTAATGAATATCATGAGATTATGTCAGCCACTGCTTAATTCATATTGGAAAAAAATGACTAAGAATTTTTCTTTGTGTTGTTATATTCAACTCTGATCTATAGCGACCAAAAACAACATGGTTCTATCTTATTATGTATTTATGTCTCTGTAAATCATGTTCTTCTCTTGTATATGTTACTCTCATTGCTCCTTGTGGGCTCTTGATTTGGAAATAAAGATATGTTATGTTATGTATTGTTATATTATAAAATGGCTTAAATGGACACAAAAGGTTATTTAAAGCCATGTTCGACTGCTAATAAAATATGTCAGAAAACGTTGAAGTGTGGTACTTTATTTTTATTCCTGGTCGGGAAGTAAACGTATCAGAGACCACTTTACACGATTTCCGTCAATATCTTTTTTTTTATTGCCCAACATTAAATCAAAGTTCATGACTAAATGACCATACTTCTTTGAAATCCTATTGTGCAATTAATAACGTAAATATATACTGGAGGCAATTTAAGCTCCTTATAGGCTTCGTGTAGTCATGGATAATCTAATATTTGAAAAAAGGGTCAATAACTGCCGAAATTTTGTATATTTTTTCTCCTTGGCAAGATATGTGAGTGATTGGCGATGTTCAGTCAATATCAATCTAATTGAAAAGACATGTGACAACAAAAGACTTAAAAGTACATATTTATGACAATTGTATACATTGTAATCGCGGCGGGCGTCTATGGAGTTACAGCGTGTACGTTGTGAAGGACGTTGGTCTCTTGAACTTTCCATACCCTTCTTACTCTAGTAGTAATTCTTTCTTGTAGTATAGTATGAGGTCTCATGTTTGTTGAAAGCCTTATTCATATATGCGAAATGGCCATACAGCTCATTAAAATCATTGCAGTTTGAGTAAACATATGTGTTATGGTCTCATGTTCATTTACTCCATACCCTTTCTTTAAATATGCGATTACATGTTCCTTCACTTCAATTTCCTGAGACAGTACTGCTGCCATTGCCTTTTCACTGGCATCCGCGTCCAAAATGAACTGTTTCCCTGGCACTGGATAAATCAGTATTGGTGTTGTCGTCATTGTCTTTTTCAGTTTTTCAAATGCATCCGGGCATGACTCTGTCCATATAAACTTTGTCCCTTTCTGGCATGCCTTATGCAATGGCCTAGTGATATCTGCAAAACCCCTCACAAATTTTCGAAAATATGAGCATAATCCTATAAAGCTTTTAATTTCCTTGCTGTTCCTTGGAATTGGCCAATTTTGTATAGCTTCAACTTTATCCGGGTCAGTTTCTACACCGTGTTCTGATACTAAATGTCCTAAAAAATTTACACTCTTTTGAAAAAGGATGCATTTTGCAGGTTTCAATTTCAAATTAATCTTCCTTAAGTCTTAAAAATACATGCTCAAGTATGAGTAAAGTTTCTCCACAGTAGGCCCAGGCACTATAATGTCGTCAATGTAATGAAGGCATTCTTCCCACTGCAGTCCTCTTAGAACATCCTCCATTAGGCGCTCAAAGGTTGCAGGGCTGTTGGCAAGCCCGAATGGAGTAACTTTGAACTGGTAAAGCCTTTGGCTAGTTACAAATGCAGTTTTCTCACGGTCCTCAGGGTGGAGGCTTACCTGATGAAATCCTTGATTTAAGTCCAAACAGCAGAACCATTTACCTTCAGCAAGTGAATCCAAGCACTCATCGACTCTTGGCAGTGGATAAGCGTCTTTTATCATTACTTCATTCAGAGCTCGGTATTCTATGCAGAAACGGGTAGTTCCATCCTTTTTGTTGACTTAAACTATTGGTGATGCCCAAGGACTTTTTGAAGGTTCTATTACTCCCCTATCTATTATTTTTTGTATTTCGTATTGCTACTTTCTCAATTTCTCGTTTTCTTAATGGTTATCTCCGTGGAGGTTGGCGTATAGGTTGTGCAGTCCCTGTATTTATCCTATGCAGTACTCCATCTGTCCTTCCTAAATCATCAGTAGACTTGGCAAATACATCCTGATAATCTATTAAATGCTCTTTTAGTTTTTGTTTATCCTCAGTCTGCAGATTGTTTGTGCTTCTTGCAAATAAATCCTGTAAATATTCTGGTAAGACCCCCAATGTATTCTCCCTTTTTGGTTTTTATTATGTTGCATGTCGCTATTACTGGTGTCTCTTGTTCATAGTAAGACTCACAAGTACCAATATACTCATTGGTGTGTACAGTGACTGGTTCCTCCATAAAGTTAGTTATTTGTACATGTGTCCCTGACTTGTGTGGTTCCATTATCCCTGTGGTGATATAAAATCCTTTATTCTTTTCCTAACTAACAGGCTGTATTAGTCCTAATTCTGTTAAATTTCTACATTTTCCACTTTTACAGCGATTAACATCCTTGAATTTTCAGGTATAGTTACTGTATATTGTGAAAGTACCCTGCATACCATTTCAGCTTCTCCCCCTACCCAGCATTGTATATTTTACGAAAGGATATGGAGTAAATGAACATGAGACCATAACACATGTGTTACCTCCAACTGCAATAATTTTAATGAGCTGTATGGCCATTTCGGAAATTTATTCCTCATCAGCAGCACTAGAACCCAAACAAATGAAATCCATAATTTCAAAAAATGAAAACCAAACGAAATCCGAATAATCAGTAATATAAAATATAGCTAAGAACAAAGCTACGATGGTGGGAGTTATGTCTGTATCCTTTGTTGATAAAATTTGCCTTTTGTAATCTATTTTATTAACATGTTCCATTAGAAAGTCCTGTCCAAGTATGGCATTCTGATGTATGTTGCATATTAAGAAATTTATGTCATATGTGCAATCTCCAAGAACAACTACTTGTCTTAAACTTCCATGTAACTGTAGGGGATTCCCATTTACATCATTGAGTTGACATATGCTTGGTTCCAGTTTAACCTCATTTCCTGTTAATTCCTTCAGGTGCAAATAAATGTTGTAGTTTATAATAGATGCTGTGGATCCATTGTCAATTAAAATATCAAGTTGCAATTTTTCAATAAAGCCTTTTGTGTAAAATCCATTATCCCATTTGCCGCTACTGTTTCTCCTTGTTGCCTTTTCTCATCTCTAGCCTAGAAAGCCACCTATTTTGTTGTCTTGTGCTTCCAAATCTTGATCCTAATTTTGTATCAGAGCTGCGTAATTCCGTTTTTCTGTTTATCCTAAACTTATGTAAAATGTTCTAGCTGGACCTCTAAGTGCTGCTGCTAGTGCTAATACTTTATCATTTTCACGCAACCTTCCGAGTTCTGAGCATATCTCAAAATGAGAAATGTATTCCTCCCAATCCTCAGTTCCATCATAAGGTTCAGAATTCATTGACATCCTGTAAGGTTGGTCATCGTAAAATGGTCTATTTTGGTCATATAGAACTCACCAAATTGTCCCTGTGCTCCCATGCCTTGGAGCCTATCCTTTATGTCCCCTTCACCATACCCACGGATGTTTGGTCTTGTGTCTTCCAATGTTTCATCGGCGTCTTCACAGTTGCCTGTACATGATGCGCCCCCTCACGTTCCTATATTCTAAATCTAACCTCCCGATCAGGCGACTCTGTCATTCTTGTGATTTACTTTAAACTGTGATACCTAATAGTTTGAAAATTTTAAAATATCCAGTAAGTTTTATTTCTTTTTATTTACGCAGAAGTAATCCATTATAAAATTCTAAAAAAAATACGTTTGGTCCTTATGCTGGATGCCACTTTAAACTATGACATCCCACTTCTGACACCAGTTTGTTACAGACGGGTGAGTGGTCGTTTATACATGTAGAGTATAGTTTCCTCTGTAATTCTATAAGAGATGCTTTTTAAATTTCTGTCCTTCCGTGAAGTCTATACTAATTTAATAAGATCCATATGTAGGCTAACAGATGACAAGTATAACGTATTATTTTTATTCTGGTCCATAATGAGTCTCACATTCATAGTATGTTTTGGTTTATATTCAATTGACAAACATGGTTAGTCCATAAAAGACAATATATAACTTTGAAGATGCTGGCCTTCCGTAAATGTACCCCAGAAGTGTTTTAAATTCTTAATAAATCCATATTTAAAATACAGCAAATCCTTAAGATTAATATACAACAATAAATGAAAGGATGTCAACGTAACTTGATATCGTATTGAAGACTTTAATTATTATGCATGGAGATGCTTATCCAACAAAGCCATATTTTAGCTGGTCCTAGTTTTACATTTATTTAAAAAGAGGCCAAAAAAATTTTCCATTATAGTGAAGACGGGCTAAGGCTATCGTAATGCATTTTGTACCTAAAAATAAATTCCAAATAAGAAAAATTGCAAAAATATAACATTTCTAGAAAAAGGTACGCTTTCCTAATACTTAAAGATGCCTCTGTTGGTGGACTATTAGTCCTCAGGGTATTCACCAACCCAGTAGTCAAGGCTTCGGTTCTGACCCGAAAACCGATTTTATTAAAACTTGCATTTATCTAAATTTTACAAAATTTTGTTTAAAACCATGGAGTATCTCCCTCATGCATAGCTGTGTCCTTATCTGAATTTTGACTTTTCTATTTAGACCCTTTTGGTTACGTGTTCACTTATCAGCTTTTACACGTTTTTCGGTTAATGGACTTCCAAATGTTTTGATTTAATCTTCACTGATGAGATATAAGTTGTCGAAATGCGCATATGCAGAAAATAAATTAACAGTAACTTCGGTATTTTGTTATTTATTACCACTGGGCATCGGCCTCTGTTGGTGGACTGTTAGACCCGAGGGTATTCACCAACCCAGTAGTCAGGACTTCGATGCTGACCCGAAAACCGATTTTATTAAAACTTGCAACATCTACATTTTACAAAATTTTCTTTAAAACTATGGAATATCTCCCTCATGCATAGCTCTGTCCTTAGCTGAATTTTGGCTTTTCTATTTAGACCCTTTTGGTTACGTGTTCTCTTATCAGCTTTTACACGGTTTTCGGTTAATGGACTTCCAAATGTTTTAATTTAATCTGCACAGATGAGATATAAGTTGTCGAAATGCGCATATTTAGAAAATAAATTAACAGTAACTTCGGTATTTTGTTATTTTTTACCACTGGGCCGATGCCTCTGCTGGTGGACTGTTAGTCCCCGAGGGTATTCACCAACCCAGTAGTCAGAACTTCGGTGCTGACCCGAAAACCGATTTTATTAAAACTTACAATATCTAAATTTTACAAAATTTTGTTTAAAACTATGGAGTATCTCCCTCATGCATAGCTCTGTCCTTAGCTGAATTTTGGCTTTTCTATTTAGACCCTTTTGGTTACGTGTTCTCTTATCAGCTTTTACACGTTTTTCAGTTAATGGACTTCCAAATGGTTTGATTTAATCTGCACTGATGAGATATAAGTTGTCGAAATGCGCATATGCAAAAAATAAATTAACAGTAACTTCGGTATTTTGTTATTTATTACCACTGGGCCGATGCCTCTGCTGGTGGACTGTTAGTCCCCGAGGGTATTCACCAACCCAGTAGTCAGGACTTCGATGCTGACCCGAAAACCTATTTTATTAAAACTTGCAATATCTAAATTTTACAAAATTTTGTTTAAAACTATAGATATCTCTCTCATGCATAGCTCTGCCCTTAGCTGAATTTTGGCTTTTCTATTTAGACCCTTTTGGTTACGTGTTCTCTTATCAGCTTTTACACGTTTTTCGGTTAATGGACTTCCAAATGTTTTGATTTAATCTGCACTGATGAGATATAAGTTGTCGAAATGCGCATATGCACAAAATATATATTAACAGTAACTTCGGTATTTTGTTATTTAAAAGGTCAAAAATATTTTGTTACCAGGTTATCGGTTGCTAAGGAACGGCATCGTACTTCCACATAGTTCTCAGTGAACTCACTTGCTTACAAATAAAAATTCAGTGAAAAAGTAATAAAAGTCCCTTTAACATTGGAAGGCCAGCAGTTAATTTATAGCATTTCTCAATGATTTACGGGAATTATACTTGATTTTAAACTAAGTACCGTTAACCGGAAATGGTCAAGCGATAGAATGGTGACTTCCGTGTCCAGCAACTGACACGATGGAATTTTGGAAAATCTAGCTAAAGATGGCTTTAAAGACAGATTTGAGAGAATGAATAGATAGAGGAGAAGTGTCCTACAAAACCCTTTATCCCCGAAAGGTAGAAAAGTTCCCCAATTTAACAAAAATTGTGCCGAAGGTGCCTGTGCACTGTCAGATGAATTTACCCGCAGTTTAAACTTTATTTACGAAATTTGTATTATCCCAGACAGTAATGTAATCAATATTTACACGTGAAAACTGAATTTAGAAAATAAATACCCCATTACTTTACAGCCAAAAGCGTCTTAGTGCATACATTATCAACTAAGACATTGTTTCAGGTTTACAGAAGACGAAAATGTATAATAAAATATTAAAAAATTACAATTGTGTTAATTTTATGGCAAAATCACCACCCAGTAAAAACAAGATAATTTAGCTTGTGTCAAACTTGATAAAACACCAGTTGACGAGTGACTTACAATATAATGCAAAATTTTCGAACAATCCACTTGATAAGTGTGATAATGTGTTGCCAAGGATGACAACAAAGCAGGTGTTCAAATCCAGCCGTAGACCGTAAATGACTACCTAATTGCACCTTGCGTGTTTGATTGTTCTTTTTCCAATTGTATTACAAATGTTAAACATTTATTTCCCCCTCAGTAATGTTAGATTTTACGTCTTTAATGTCAACAAATGTACCAAAATTATGCTTTACATCAAAACAGAAACCGTTTTTTTTCCTATGCATATTAACTACAATCCACCCACAAGTACTCTCCTTTCATGAAAATCTCTTCGAATTAAAACAGACTTTACTATATGTCTTAACATTCGATGTAAAATATGTATACTAGTATATTGCAGATCACACTATTATTATAAAGTCTCAACAATTTTATTTACTTTGTCAATTATGTAAATATATTGTTCTTTTTCTGTTATTATGTTTATTACTGTGAAGACTCTATTGAACCTACTGGAATTGATACCTATCGCATACTATTATTATTTGACATTACGTTTGATAATGGGTAATGATATATCTGTTTATAGAATGGCGATAGGTTCCTTTTATATAAGGGCTTATACAAGATTACTTAAAACATTTACGTTTTCATACCGATTTAACTTTAAGAATTTTATAGAATTTTTATATTGTGCTGTCCGCAAATGCTCCACTTATTTTAAGTCATACATATCAATGAATCTACATTATTTGTTTATTCTAATTCTTCTAATATTACTAGACAACGATGTTCATCAAAACCCTGGCCCAAATGAAGGAGAACTGTCAGTATTTCATCTAAATATTAGAAGTGTTCGGAATAAGGTTGATGTTCTCGAAAATATAGCTATGGAATACTCTATTATTTGTATAACTGAGAGTCATTTGGATGATGATATAAGCAATCAAGAAATAGTCCTTCCTGGTTTTTCTGAAATATTCAGGAAAGACAGAAATCGTTTTGTTTGGAGGGGGTGTTCTGATTTACATTTCCGATTACATTATAAATGCATCCATTAAAAGGCGAGATGATATGAGTATTAATGAATGCGAATAGCTTTGGTTAGAAATTTCCTTCCACCGATTCAAATTTTTATTATGTAATGTTTATTGTCCCCTGGGAATCCAGATATTTTTTGGGACCAGTTTGAGTATTCTGTTGAACAAGCGATGAACGTGAGTGAAAATATTATAATTACAGGTGACTTAGATGTGAACCTCCTGGCAGAGAGACACCATCGACTTAACGAAATAATTTCGATGTATGATATGAAATACGTAATTAAAGAGCCCAATAGAATGGGATCTCTTTTGGACCCCATATTAATTTCTAATTGTAACTTATTAATCGACTCGGAAGTTATTCAAATTGATAGAACTATCAGTGATCATGATGCAACACTTGCTTGTTTAAAAATTCCCCAATTCAGACGCAAAACTTTAAAAAGGAAGGTTTGGTTATATAAACATGGTGATTTTGCGGGACTCAATACAGCTATCAATGAATTTGATTGGGACGAATTTAAGATGCAGTAGCTGATATAGATTGTATGTGTGACATGTTTACTAAAAATACTTTGAACTTATCGATTTGTATATTCCGTCTAAAATGGTACAAATACGTCAAAAGAATAAGCCATGGTTCAATAATGAATTAAAAAAAGAAATTCGAAAGAGAGATAGATTGCATAGAATTGCCCGAGAGAGTAATACTTCTACCCACCTTAATAAATATAAGACACAACGCAATAAAGTCAACAATATGATAAAATATGCACGTGAACAGTTTTTTTTCTCTGCTGATGAAATTGTTGACTCTTTTCTTGTCAAAGACTCAAAATCTTGTTGGGGATTGATTAAAAGGTTAATGAAGGGAACCGACAAAACCTATACCTTTCTTCCCCTTTTTAATCGGGAGACAAATGATTTCGAGCACACTGATATACCGAAAGCAAATTTACTGAATTATTATTTTTGCTCGATGTCGTCTGTCAATGATGAAAATCTAAACCCTCCAATACTTGCCCCTAGAACAGACCAGTTATTAAAATATATTAATATATCTGAAGATGATGTAAAGAAGGTCTTAAAAAGTCTAACAATAGGAAAGGCATCTGGAATCGATGGTGTCAGTCACCAAATGCTTAAAGGGACTGCAGAGTCCATTTGTAAACCACTTTTGAAAATATTTAGATATTCTCTTATCATAGGTGTTTATCCTAGTAAGTGGAAACTTGCTCGTTTTGTGCCAATCTTTAAAAAGGAAGACAAAACGGATCCAACTAACTATAAACCGATATCACTCTTAAGCTGTGTTGGTAAGGTTATGGAACGAGTTGTCCATAAATACATCTATAATTATGTATCAGATAACTCTCTTCTCTATGATTATCAATCTGGATTCTTACACGGACATTCTACTGTCTACCAACTTATTGAAATATATGATAATCTCTGTCATAATCTTGATAATAAGTTGTCAAATGTTCTTATTTTTGTGACATCTCAAAGGCGTTCGATAGAGTATGGCATCGTGGACTTATTTATAAACTTATTTCATATGGAATATCTGGCAGTCTCCTAGAATGGACCCGGGAATATATTACTGATAGAAAACAGTTGGTTGTAATAAATAAAGAATCCTCATCTACAGGTACTATTAAAGCTGGTGTACCACAAGGATCAGTCCTGGGCCTCAGTTCTTTTTATTGTATATAAATGATATTACTGATAATTTAGGCAATATCGCACGACTTTTTGCCGATGATACCTCTTTACAATACTCCGGACCCGACCTTGCTGTTTTAGAACCACGTATTAACAATGACTTGGAAATCTTGAATGCCTGGGCCCATTTATGGTTAGTAGACTTTAATCCGAAAAAGACAAAAGCTCTAATAGTATCAAACATAGCATATAACGAACCTTCTATTTATCTTAATAATGAACAAGTTGAGATCGTTAACTTTCATAATCATTTAGGAGGGACTTTTTCAAGTGATGGAAGTTGGACAATACATATTAAAAATATTATTGAAGCGTCAATGAAACAAATTAATGCTGTATATCCTTTCAACGGAAAGCCTTTCAAAGATATATTTATCTTTTGTTAGGCCATTACTTGAGTATGCATGTGAAGTTTGGGATGGTTGTTTCCAAAAAGAAGTTGAAGAATTAGAAAAGTTTCAGTTAGAAGCTGCCCGGATATTGACAGGTCTTTCTAAATTAGCTAGTCGTGATGCTCTTTATTTTGAAACCGGGTGGGAAAGTTTATTTGATAGACGCCAGTTTAGAAAACTGTGCACATTTTATAAATTGCATCATCAATCATGCCCTCAATACCTTTCTGAGTGTTTCCCCCATTAGTTTCTGATAGAAGTGATTATAATTTGCGTAATAATAGTAATTATATACAGTAATTATATACCTGTAAGATGCAGATTAAATAATTCAGATAAATCATTTATACCGTCAACGGTTATACTTTGGAATAACCTTGATATTTCAGTAAGAAGTTTGAAAACTCTCGAGAGTTTCAAAAGAAAGGTGAAAAATGAAAAATTCAAACCCCAAAAGTATTATAGAAGTGGTTCCAGACGTTTAAATATTATTCATACTCAATTAAGACATCAATGTAGTTCTTTAAATGCAGACTTGTATAGAGCCAATATAGTTGATAACCCGAAATGCGATTGCGGAGCACAATATGAAGATGTAATTCACTACTTTTTGGAGTGTCCGAACTATAATCAACAAAGAACTTCTCTTAATGATCCAGAAATAAGAGGCATTACCCTAGACATTGAAACAGTACTTTGTGGCAACCCAGATTTAGATCCTCGTGTAGATTCTAAAATATTTGAAAAAGTTCGTTTGTATATTAGCCAAACAATGAGATTTCCCATAGGTCAGTAGAGTCTTTACACATTGTTTTTATAAATTGTATTATCTATGTTTACACTACTTGTTGTTATATTGTATAATTTATATTATAAGGAGAGGCCAGTCGATAAGTTGTGAGAACTTGTTGTCCAATCCCTTTGCTTATTATATGCAATAACATAGTATTAAACTAGCCGTAGACTTGCTGGAATTTCCGATGTTAACAGGTTTAAAAAGATGATTTTCATCACTGTTGGCATTCGGAATCATATATTCTAACTTTGCAGCTCACCTTACCAATACATTATCATCCATATTATATAGAGCTGCGTGCAACACTATTATCTATATACCTTATGTATCTTCTCTGTTGCAACCTTATCCTTCTTTATATTTCCTACCCACCAAATATTCATCGTGTACTATGTTACAACTCTAGATTTCCTACGAGGAGGAATGACCAGGTTACCGAAAGCTATACTTTTATATAGCCTAGGTGGTCTAGTGGTCTAGGGCGCTGGACATAGTACAGGCGGTGTTGCCATAGATGACAACAAAGCAGGGGTTCAAATCTAGCCGTAGAAGTTGCTGGAATTTCCGATGTTAACAGGTTTTAAAAGATGATTTTCATCACTGTTGGCATTCGGAATCATATATTCTACCTTTGCAGCTCACCTATTATTTATATAGACTTGATAAGTACCCTGTGTTGTCTATATGTTGTAGTTGTCCACCAGCTTGATACACTAATGCTTTTGTCGGGCAACGGATGGCAGTGATTTTAAGAGCATTTTGCCATTTTAATTTATGTTTGATGACGATCCCGCATCCATGACCAGAAAAGACATGGATATAACGTCGTTCGACACTTGACAAAGAATTCCCCTCAAATCGGTGCTAGGGGCCGTAATGAACTTACTACGAGGTATGAGCAAATCTCATTGTTGAAGGTTTCATGGTTACATCAAGATCTACGTTAACAACAATAAAAGCGTTGTTCCTTGGCTTGATTCTACCATGTATTTGTAGAGACTTTGTCTCATGTGCATTTGCTCCAAATCCGTTCATTAATTGTTTATTACCTTATCATCAAGTGTTTTTTTTTTTAATTTCTCTTTTCTCCCCCTTTTTGCTTCGGTTTTGGCTAATGGAGTTCATTTGTCCAGTATGTATCTCATGCTATGAAAGGAATTAAGGGCAACATTAAAAAAACTCAAAACTCATGACAGTGAAACAAGATCCCTTATCAATTTTTATGAGTTTCGATTGCTTTGTATCTCCCATATTTGTTTTCGACACGTTAGCTTTATCAAACTGAAAAGTTAGAGCCATTGAAATATAATGATTACAAATAATTTTATTATCCTAGATTCTAAATTTTCGTATTAGTTTTGTTATTTGATAATCAATGAACAGACTAGAAAAACGTTGCCGAATATATATTTATAACGTTGAGTCATACCATCTTGAGACGCCATTATACCCACTTAATATATCTATGTCCCGGGGGTATGTAGATTAATGAATTGTATGAAAAATGCAGATAGATATATCGCTATCAATGATTCAAGGTTTGTCCTCATTCTCTTTTCTCTACTTTGTGTACAATTGCTAATATAAATATGTCTATATTTCCTTTTCACGCTTTCGTTTTTGATGAAGGAAGTATTATTATAACTTATATACCACCATATCTTTAATGGGTATGCCTTTGGAAGTCACACCTTAATGGACATTATAGCAAATATGTTTAAATAAAATTAAACTTGATTTTGAGTGCTGACAATTTAAAAATGTCTATAAGAATTAAAACATTGACCATGAAATTAGTTTTAACATATATCCAACGGCGATCATGTGTGTAATTCGGTGGAGAGGAGAATGTTAATTAGGTTATGTAATAATGAAATAACCATAAACAGATCAAATCAAAGCTCCGATGGAGCTGAATCTCGAAGCCCTGAAAATCTACACGTGACAAAACGTTGTAGTCATCCAAAGAACTGCTGCATACGTCTGCATGTATTAAGTTATTCCGTAATACGTGAAAATAATCGGACTGTGTGATTTCATTGTTATAAATATATGCAGAAGTCCATTATTAGTAGAAGTCAGCGACTCGCAATATTCAGTAGACGGCGTTGTCCCCAGACTACCGCTGAGATTCAAGCAATTTAAGATTTCGTGCGAGAAGACTAAAAATAGAAGCAAATCAAAGCATGGAATGCTGTTAAGGCAGGTTCCTGGGTATTCCAGAAGTTCTGTAATTATTACTGTTTTGCTGAAATCTTGACATTTAATTTTTTCAAGAATTAAAATCCGAAATTTTCCTTCCCGGTTTAGGTTGTCTTTTCAGTTTTTATATGGGTTGTTGGCAATTCATTTAAAACTCTATTTATTTACATTTCATTGTCTTGCTCCTCTTTGTTGGTATACGTACATGTAAGTATTCCAAAGTACAAGCCCGAGTACAAGTGTAACACTCAGTGGCTTAATTAATGTTGATATTTCCAATTTTGTCACTTCCTCTGTCAAGTCATCTAGTTCTTAAGTTTCATTATTTTTGCATATGATTAAATAAATCAATAACGAAGTCACTGTAAATTTACTATCTACATATGGGCATTTCGACAACTTATGTCTCATCAGTGCAAGCTACTGAGAATGGTAGGTTGTGCTCAGCTACAAATAACAAAACACCGAAGTTACTGTGAATAATGTAAACAGAATTTCAGCATTTTGAGTCCGAAGTCGAGCACTACGTTTGTGTCCCTCTGTTTCTCTATGGCGAACGTCATTTCATCCTCCGTGCACTAAGGCAAAGGTTATGCCACACAACAGAAACACTGCGTGTATATATTTATCACTCTTGCTCAAAAAGTCCATCTCTTTTATCCATTTATTTTGGAATTTTGAATTGTATCTACCCTTTTCGCGGAGGCGACGCCATTTTGTCGTTAATACACAGCTGATTCGTGTTCTCGCGTTATCTCGTTAGGCGGGGCCTTTGTTTACCTCGCAGGGTGTGTTTGGAACAGCCAATATTTACTTCCGGTGTAACGGAAAAATATTGTTGAGAGAAAATTTTAATATCGGGAGTTTTCAGAGGCATATCGGTAGACGTGAGACCGGCTGCCGAAATCGGTAGCCTCACGGTGAGACCGGGAGGGTTAACAACTCTGGTTACAACAGCGAAACTAGAAGTTACTATGTATCCATTCATAAAAACTGCGCGCCACAGGAAATTTTTATGAATTAACCGAATCGTGAATTTCGAATGTCAGTTTAAGTGCTCTGAGATTAAAAAAGCAAAGTATCTCTTTAAAGATATTAAATAAATACAATAAACACATAAAACGATGTAGTTGATCATGAAATGGACACTGTATCGCCACATGAATGGATTATTTTTTGTGCCTTCGTATGAATAACTGGTAAGCCGTACGCGTTTTTAACGATAGTCTGGATCATTCCGATTCTTTTCATACAAAGTAGTCTCCTTAATGTAAGAGCTGGTTGAAACAGACTTTTTTCAAGATGGCTTTACCCGACAGCTAGAAGGCAGAGAACCTGCCTTAAAAATTCATGGCCAGAAAATAAGTGTTGCATTGTGGGTACACTTAATATATGCAAAATCCACAGGGACAATTTATATTCTCTGTGTGTCAGACTCTATACCCCGTCAGTTTTCAGATAAATATGATAATTAATAACCGATTGATAACAGAAGTACAAAATAGATACAACATAAATAATGACTAAATACCGAAATTACTGTGAATTTTAAATTCTGCATATGCGCATTTCGACAACTTATGTCTCATCAAACGATTAAATCAATGCTTAATAGAAAATATAATTAAAAAAAGAAAAGAGTGTCCAATATAGCTATTTGGAGAAAGTAGACTAAATTGCCGGAAGTTTAAAACTAAATAAGAATTCATGGTTTCTTTTTTTTCATTTTGTTAACTTTTTTGTTTATCAATTATCCGACATTAAAATTATGGGTAGCATGCTAAATATCTCGGAATAACTTTTGGTGTTGTGTATTAATGCAATAAAGTGCGTAACAATGATTTATAAAAGAACGGATCCTGGTCGAATATATACACTTTTATTATAAAATAGTGGGGTCGCAGAGATTGTCTCGACAAATACTTGAATATTTTTTTTCATGCCGCATAGCAAACAAGAAAATAAAGCTTTCTAAACCTTTTCACGCGAATCGTGATTATTATGGTAACAATTACGTGTGGCACTGCTGTGTAGTTGCAGTTTCATTATCCCGGATTATTTTCCACGGCCGTTTTTCTTCAGTTTTATTTTCTCGAAAATCAACATTCACAACATCATAAACAGTCAATAAATTTATCATTTTAACGTTTTGGAGGAAAAAAAATGTTGTTTTTTTTTTTTTTTTT
>MJUU01005848.1:168018-182625 GCA_002080025.1 Modiolus philippinarum | reverse complement strand
GTTCATTGAAGATCTTATTGTGGCTTTGAGTTGTTATTACTCCCCTTTGGGTCGTTGTCTCTTTGACACATTCCCCGTTTCCCTTCTTTTTTCTAACATCTGAGGAACACGAAAGCAGGCACGAAAGACCGACAGAATAATGCAACCATCTTTTATATTCAACGCAAGCACTATCACTGTTCATTGTTAATCATTGTAATACTCAATGGATATTTGTAGTCAATTTTAAAGGTCAAGCTAGAAATACAAATTAGTATGTCACTTTGGTACAAACAATGATTAAAATACTATTCGACAAAAAGGAAGTAACTTATTTCTTCTTTAATAATAATTTACAGAAGAATCAAGCTACTATTGTTAGAATATATTAAATGAAAATCTATTGATCGACTTGTTGCTTTCACTTTTTTATTTTCTTTTGTAGTCGAAGATAACCCAGATATTCAAATGGTAATGGTAACATGCCTTTGAAACATATGTAACAATGCTTAGCCTCGTCATATTGGTGAGAAAATTATTTTGTCGCTACATTTTCTAATTACTTTGGTTTTTATTCGTTATAGTTAAATAAAAAAATATGATTTGTACATATAGCAAGAAAATTCTTTATAGTAAAGAAACCTCTGGGAGTTGTGATTTCGTTTTTTTTATTTCCGGGAAAGTTGGGTATAGTAATATTTGCAAATTCAGAAAGCATCCAGTTATTTTTTTATCATTCGATTTTGCCGGACACTATCGGTTTCCACAAATAATTTCCAATAATTGTGACTATTTGCCTTCAAGTAAACGATATGCAATAGATTCTATTTTGTGTACTCTTTTACTAATTATAATTAAAAATTTTGCTTGTTTAATATTAATTTTTTTTTATGAAAATAAAAATGTTTGTAAAAAATTATATTCAATGGTGGTTTACGGCATTTTTATAGGAATAATCGAAGGCTTTCTTCAAAATAAAAATGAACTGGCACAATACTTTGATTTTAGCTGCCGTTACATAGATGATATTTTGACACTAAACAACTGTCGCTGTTGGTGATTTTATTAATTTACTGGATTTGTGTAACTCCAGGGGGAACTAAAGAGAAAAACACACGAATTCGATGTTATACTATGTATTGTTACATAACTTGGCGTCTTCTCGCCATGAGGTTTTACAGGAAAAAGGGAAGTAACTATGTACACACCGGTACGGGTCAAACTCGGACCGCCCGGATAAAATACAGAAATAACATAATCAATACAATATGACTCAAACTCATCGACCATGCCAATATAACATATTACATCCCGCCCCCTAAAAAAAACAAATATTATTTGTTTCCGATGGTCGAAAAGTTTGAGTGCTAAATACATGTAAAATACAGTCAATATCAATATCATCAAGTTAATACATAGGAAAACAAACTAGATACTAGAGTATGTATACTAGAAACGGGAAAATATTGTAAGCAGTTGGAACCAGCAGAGTTCTTAGCTCTTGATTTTATGACAATACACAGATTTACTCAAAGCTTAAATGCTCAAAAATCAATTCAAGGTGTTTGTCAAAAAAGGTATTATTTCCGGTTATACCCATCATAAAAATTTGTATTATTCTCAACAAACATAACTCTATAAGTTTCAGCTAAACAAAATGCTATCCAATCCGGATTGTCTTCTAAAATGTACATTTCGCCATTGATCCGTTTACCACAAATTCAATCAAATCAGCGGGACATTAAATGGAAAAATGAAATTTACAAAATATCTATCAGTTATCAATAAAATGACACACGAAAAGCATGGACTTAACATTATGATCACTTATAATAATTATTAAAAATTACTGAAAGATATGAAAGAAGTAAAATCATATGGAAAATTACAAGTACTGCTGGATATGTTGACATAACAGTACAAAAAGATTAGAAAAATCGTGAAAAACATTCAATTGACCAAAAATGTCATCAATACTGCAAATGTTTATATCAATTTCACAAAAACGTGAAATGGTATTGAGAGATCAAACATTAAAAATAAAAAATGCCCAACACAATAGTCAATATCAAAAACACGATAAGCATGAAATATCATGAAAATGTTCAAACATAAAAAATCAAAACATTTTGTGTTAATGCCCTCAAAACAAATGTTAAACTCCCTCATTGGCAAAATTAGTCAACACGTGGTGGTGGTTTTGACTTCACAAATCGCTGCGTATGAGAATTAAGGTGTTCAAAGGGGGTCCATATCGCATTCTGAGCAGCATCACCCTCAAACTGAATTAAGTATTCAAATGAGCCATTTCTGTTTCTCTGCGCCAACACACGTCTGATTTTATAAAACTTGTCATTAACATTAGATTGTTCAGATAGAGAATCACTATCGCTAACAGGCGAATAGTCCCTAAACCTATTAGGTTTTCTCCTTTTCCTAATAGATCTTCGAGGCTCAGTTTAAATAGGCACTGTAGAAACATTCGCAGGTTCTGAGATGTTTGAAATATTTGATTCGACTACTGTTGTGTCATTGTTATTGTTCTAGGATATTGTTTCTCCAGCTTTTCGTCGAACATCTGGTAGAAAATAATCCGTTGGATTAGGCGCACGAATATAGGCCGTTTTAAGTCGATCAAGGTGAGCGTCATTTTTCAAAATTTTATCAGTGGTTGGATCTTTAAGTCTAACAAGATGACCTGACTTAATAGAATGAACAATATATGGACCACTGTACTTTGGTTGAAACTTGCGTCCTTGGCCGGTAGGGTCTTTCAACATGTATACATAATCTCCCACTGAAAGATGCAACGGGTTAGCCTTCCTTTTATATCTCTCAACCATTACATCACCCATTTTACGTGTATTCTCTTGAATGTCATTCCTAATAACTTGTAACTTTTGAGCCTGAGTTTCAATGAAGTCATTATAAGTCATCTGGTAAAGTTCCAAAGTCAACTTTGTGAGATGAAAAAGCCAATGGGAATTTAGGACGTGAACCATAAACTACCTCAAACAGTGAGTATTTTGTACTGGTATGAAGAGAAGCATTAAGAGCAAATGTTACTGCAGGCAAGACACTATCCCATTGTTTGCCCTGCTGAATGTATGGAGTCAGTCTTTCAGCGAGTGTACGGTGAGTACGTTCACATGAGCCAAGGCAGTGGTGGATCATACTTGGTGTAAATTTTTGGTTGACTTGGAGCAGTTTGCAAAGTTCTTTGGTGCAACTGGATATAAATTCACTACCGTGATCAGATATTATAGTGTAACAAACACCAAAATTGCAAAATATCTCAAAAAGTGCATAAGCAACAGTCATAGCATCACAGTTAGGTATTGGAACATTATACACGTATTTGCTGAATATGTCTGTTGCTGAAAAGATATACAAGTTTGCCCTTTGAGTCAATGGCAACGGACCATAAAGATCGACCTGCCAGACCTGGAATGGTTCTGATGGTGTTCTGTATGCTACAATTCTAGACTTTGTATGGGCTTTAGTAATTTTTCTTGACTGACAGTCATGGCATGATTTGACGTACTGAGTCACTATTGATGGAAGTCTGTCAAAGTAAAAGTTCTCACTCACGGTGTCTATTGTATTCTTTATCCCACCGTAGCCTCCTAGTAGTGAATCGTGGAATATTTCTAAAACCGGCTTAATTAGTATTTTGGGTAAGACTAACTGATACACTGGTTTAAAGTCACGTGTCCTTTTACATTTGGAATTCCTTATATGAAATAAAAGGGAATCGGTAAGTATATAGTCCAAAGAACGGACTATGAGGCGACGAGCCTCACGTTGTAATGCTGGTAAAGTGCCGTTTTCAAGATAATCAATAATTGGTTTCAGAGTTTGGTCTTTCCGTTGCAAAAGTTGTACACTATCAGGACTAAAATCTGATTGCTTAAACGGTTCTCTACTATGCTGAACCAAATCATCATCCCACGAGTTATGCTCACCTTGATCGTTTTCATTCCTTGAAGAATTTTCTTCAATATCTACAGCGTTAACAATTTTAGTTCTATTGATGGAATTGCAATCAACTCCATTATAATCTGTACTTTGACTCTGTCCAATCAGAATTTGGTCCACAAAGTTCACTGAAATTTCATCCAAAGCATCAATTTTAGCCATTTCAATCCACCATTGCTCATACGGGTCCTTTGGTTCAAAATTGTTAATACCACCACTACTTTTTTCAAAACGAGAACTTGTAACTGATTTTGGGCTCTGGTTATTAACCGGTTCAAGACAAGAATCAATTAAATTGTTGGAACTGCAATCAGTTCCAATTTAGTGTCTGTACAAACTTTTATGTTCAATAGTGATTCTATCATGTTGATCTTGGATCTAACGGGTGCGTTGAAATTTAACTTGGTGTCAGTTGCTGGTCTACCCAACTGCTCATTTACACTACTACTTGTATTAAAATGTTTGATTCAGTTGAAAAGGAACTACTATTAGCTCCAAGTTTAGTTTCATCTGAGTTAACTACTGCATCACTAGATAACATCGTTGTATCGACTGCACAAGCCATAATGGAACTACTATTAGCTCCTTTGTGCTCAACATAAAACACAGGTTTCGAAAAATCAAGGTCAAGGTCATCCTCAGTATCACCCAAATATCCTATATCTTCATCACTTTGGGCTATATTCACAAAGTTAGATGTCGGAAAATTATGATTTTCGGACTCAATGTTTTGACCAATAACGTCTCGTAACTGAATATCTTCTGGTAATTTAATGTTTCCGGTCTTCTCAAAAAAGTAAGGAAAATGAGGATCGTCCTCATCAAGGCTTGTGTTGCCTTCAATGATTTCATCATTGCATCGTGATAAGGCATCCGGAACCTGCATTTGAGATGCTGGTTTATATGTTATGTCAAAATTATATTGTTGGAATATTGCCAACCATCTTTCGTAGATGGCGCCTTTAATTTTTTTCTGGAAAAGAGGGCGCAAAGCCTGATGGTCACATTCAACATAAAAATGATTCCCACGCAAATATGATGAACAATCATCAATGGCTGTTACTAGTCCGAGTAATTCTAATTTGGTTCAAGGTAACTAATTATTCTAAAAATAGATCCGTGGGGCACGAAACTAGTCCTATAAAAAAAGTACCTCAAGTTTGGGCATGTCCCAGAGATTTCCCTTAGAATATACAGAAATTCTGCTTTTTGTTTTATAATATTGATATAATTCAGAACATAAAACCAAAAAAAGATACTAGTTAAAGCTATTTTATGGTAGAGTATTGATACAGTATAGTCATTGGAGATCAAAGGGAGATAATTACAGAAAATCTATGTCAAATTTGGTGATGCTCAAAAGGAGCCATTTTCTGAAAAATCTAACCTGACATAGTACCCCGAAAATTGAACCAGTAATGTATGGCGACACCCTCTAAATGAAATCAGTTGTCATTAGTGGCAACGAAACATATGGAAATGGCAGTATGACGTCAAGTTTATGGCATTTTGGTTGAAATTCTACATGAAAATAATTAGTTACCCGGAACCTTTGGTTGGTCCATATGAGCGCTGCCATTTATTCAGTGACGTAGAGCCAAACCGTTCCACACGAATATTATCTGGACCATCCTCATTGGGTTGTTTTTGATACAGCATGTATCCTAGTTCTCTTGATGACGTGTCAACAGCCAAATGAAAGGGTATATCAAATCGGGAGGAAAGCAAGAACTTCTGATTCTACTAAACGCATTTTTAGTCTATTAAAGGCATTTTCTTGTTCAGTTGTCTATTTAAAAATCGAACCCTTTTTAAGGAGTTTGTAAATTAAGGGGTTCCGATTCAGAACTGAAATTCGGAATAAACTTCCGGAACCAATTAAAAAGTCCCAAGGCTCTCCTTAATTGTTTAACATTATTTGGCCTTGGATATTCTTGCAGTGCATCAAGACGGTCAGGAGGTGGTCTTATACCATCCTTTGATATATGGTGTCCTAGGTAAATACATGAATGTTGAGCAAAGAAACATTTTTTAGGGTTTAACTTCAATCCTGCTGCGTAAAATCTGTCAAATACAGCCTGTAAGTCAGCTAAATGGTCTTGAAACGTTTCAGAAAATACCAACACATCATCAAGATAGCATAAACATGAAGTGAATGTTAGTCCTCGGAGGACTTTATCCATTAGCAATTGGAATGATGCTGGTGATGACGCTAAACCCATGGGAAGACGAAGAAATTTGAACGAGCCAAAACATGTGTTAAAGGCGGTGTATTTTGTACTTTGTTCATCAATTGTCATTTGAAAAAATCCAGAGGAAAGGTCGATGGATGTTATGTAATTTGGAGTTTTCTGAGTAAAAGATTCAGTAAGCTCTTGCAGATCGGGAATGCTGTAGCTAAACTGCTTACATTGCGAGTTTAAATATCTAAAATCAACACAGAAACGGTATTTAGATAAACTAGTTTCCCTGTCTAATGTTTGATCAGATGATTTGTACGATCGTTTTGTAACTAATACAATTGGGCTTGAAATAGGTGCATCTTCATTTGAATCAAGTTGTGTTATTATGCCCTGCTGTAAAAGCTCATCAAGATGGTGTCGTAAGACTTCACGTTTGTCCGGTTGTAACCTGTAAGGTTTCTGATATTTTGGCTTAAAATCCGGCTTTAAAACAATATGATGTTGTACCAAAGTGGTATGACCTAGACTTGGATTTTCATCAGTAACAAATAGCGTTTTGTTCTTAATCAGAAATTTTTTTCAAGCTGTCTTGGTCTGAGTTTGATAATGAAGAATTCATTTTAACGTTTTCTATGAATTTAGAATTCGACTGTTCATCAGTTTGACTTGAATCATGAGTATGAAATTGCTCAGAATATGTAGTTTCGGCTTCGACTCGGGTAACCAAATTGTCTGACTTGTTAACACTATTACAACCTATTTTTGACATATTGAATACTTGTTCGCCAGGTGTAATACGTGAAATTTCCCTTTGGTATAATCACTCTAGTATTTCCGGGATTTAACAATTTTACTGGGACTTGTTTACATTTTGAAACCGTAACAAGTGCTTTTGATAATGCAATTATCCCTTGGGCTAATAGGTCTTTAGTGCTAGAACATACAACTTGCTGTCTGTAAAAAAATTTCTGGTAACTGACCTTGAATAATAACTTCGGTATCAGGCTCTATTGCTAAACGGTCTAACACCCTCACATTGAAAGTGAAAGTGTTCCAAAATCGAGAATAACTTTATTCTCTAGAAGATACTGAGTACCAAGTATTAAAAGGTTGGATGTATGTTGTAAAATGTACACAGGAATTGTATGAATTTCATTGTTCGTTTTCATTTTAATTGTGGCCGTACCAACTATATCGATTTTCTGATCATTTGCTAAGACAAGTGTACTTAGATCAAAAGTGTTTATTTCGGAATTAAGTTTTGCAGGTACATCAAACAGTTCACTTGAAATAAGATTTATAGAGCTGCCTGTATCAAGTAAAGCAGCAACTCGTAAAGTATGAAATTTAACTGGCAAATATAAAAACGATGATTTAGAATTTGAAGCTGCATTGTCACTCTCAGCACAAAAATTGTCACTGGTTTCATTATCTGTTGCAGCTGAACTACTATCTACAAACGTATGTACAAAATTACATGCATGTTCTTGCTCTGTAGCACTTATTTGCCGCCCGAGGGGTCGTGCTTGGCATCCCTCGGGTTCGCAGGGTTTCCCGAGGTAGGACTAATAAATATTTCACAATTCTGGGCAGTATGTCCCTGTTTCGAGCAAAGTTAACAAAAAAGCTTGGTTGCTTGAGCATTAATTTTTGACCTGTAAATTGAACAGTCTTTTGCCGTGTGTCCTATTTTATGACAGATCTGACATCGTTGTTGAGTTTGTACCTAGGGACAAAATCGCTTGATATGGCCCGAATGGCCACACTGAAAACATTTTCGTTGTTGGCGACTCATTACTGCAGTAGTAGTTTCCGGTGTACTGTTTGGTGTAATTTTGGGGTTTTGTTGTTGTGCAGATGAAATATTAGAAACCGCAATGTTCAATTCAGGAATTTGCTGTTTTAATTCCTGGATTTCTGTAGATGGAACACTTGATTTGCTGTCGACCTTGACTGTAGCAATAGTTTGATCTTGTTGTCGATATTTATAGGCTTCACCTGCCTTGGCGAAAGATAGAGCTTCATTTATGTCCGTCGGATTACATGCCCTAACATAAAAAGCTAATTTTTCTGGTAGACCTTGAATAAACTTTGCCATGATTTCATACTCTTGTTCTTTGAGAACATGTCCCTTTTCGACAACTTGTATGTAAAAATCTTCTATGTGTTGTCCAGTATATAAGCAAAGACTCTGAAAATTTTCGGACTCTACTACAACTGAAGGGTGTTGCCAACCGAAATTTATGTACTTGCAATGAAATTCATGGCGCAATTTGTCCCATGTGATTGAAGAGTCAAAAACCACGTAATAGCGGATCCTTTAAGATGGCCTTCAACAATGAGCTTTGCTCATACCTCATAGTAAGGTCAAGATGGCCCTTAGCACCGGTTTCAGTGGAAGTCTTTGCTAAATGTCGCACAACGCTACATCTATGTCTTTTCTGGTCATGGATGTGGAATTCTCAACAAACATAGATTGGCAAAGTGCTCCTATAATCACTGTCATCCAATTCCCGACAAAAGCACTAGTGTCTTATGCAAATTGACGATTAAAACATATGGAAAACACAGGGCATTCATCAAAGCGATTGTAAAAAAAACTTGGATTATAAGATAGTGAGATGTGGGCACTTTAAACAGGTGGTAAGAATAACATTTCAAAATTACAAAAATAAATGCCAAAATTTGAAATTATGATAGCATATTCATATGAAAAATATGTCTTTGTTTTTTCCGATGTTGCCATTGTCCTTGGATTATTCGTTTTGGACTGACGGATCGGTTCTCACCTACTTTACTATACGTGTCAAAGTTGCAATTTTAGAAGTTCAACCAGTTATGCATGACCAAGAGATTTGATTACTAAGTCGTTGAAAAGCCGACAAAGGTCACCTATAGTTTTCATAAGAAGAAAGAATTGTATATCGATGGATATCAACTAGAGTATATAATAAACGAGCCTTTGGCGAGTTTATTATATTTGAAATTACATAACGAGAGTTGATATCCAGCGATATACAATTTTTTTCGAGTTATTAAAACTATTTCTCTTAGGATGCATTACACAGTTTCGTAAATAATACAATGGTTTCCCTAGTAAGTCACATGACGGGTATGGGATACCCTGTTATTTATATACAATGGATATAAAATCGACAAGTTTTTCATATTAATGTCGTCAAAGAAGGTTTTTTCTGCTAAGTGAACCCAATTTGAAGCAATTTACAATTTTCAAAATTGTTTTATTTGCACACTGACTAAAGGGAGACAACCGTCAAAACATCCTGTATTTACATGTGGAAAATTTTTAACTTTGACTTCAAGGTGCTGTGACTTTTTTGGAAGACGGCGATCGTACCCTGAAAGTGCACTCATTTAAAAAATTCAAATCAAGCCCTTCGAAATGAATGAAAAAAGGAAATGCTGAATTCTTTCCAGCTGTGTGCTGTTTCTCACTGAAATAGCTTAATTTTGACCAATTTTGGGATGGAAATTGCTATTTTGTGCACAGATTTCAGGTTTCTACACTATTTAATGTGAAATGAAATATGACATGAACTTTAATTCATTGCAAAATTCATCATTTTAGCTTTCCATTGATATATAGATATCATAGGTTGAAACATGAGATGCATGCATTGGAAAGGGGGGATTTTTGAATTGCCCCTACTAGTGCGACTTTGCAAATAAAACTGTGTTATGCTCCCTTAATGATTTTCATAATATTCAGTGCCGAACTGCTGTTATTGTTTCAAACAACAACACCGTTGCTAGGTAACGTTAATGACGGCCAACGAGATTTCACAGTGGTCCAATAAAAACGTCGATAAAATAATAAAACATCACGCGTGATATGCTATTTCTTGACGCTCGACCAATGAAATTCCTGTAAAAGCGATTCAACAAGTTCATATCTAACTCCAGCTTCAAAGTCTCGTTATGTACCACAAATAACTATTCGTGCAAGGAATAGATAATAAGCGGGCATCATAAGAAAACTATTTATATCATATGTCTTCCTTGTATTATATAATTAAGAAATAAAACATGGCCGCCATACTATATTGTCATTTTAACATGGGCTTGAGTTGTTTTTGCAAATATTTTATCCCAAGCGTTAGCGAGGGGTAAATATGCAAAAACAACGAAAGCCCATGTTATAATGACAATATAGTATTTAGCGGGTATGATTTATTTCGATTCTAATATGGAAATTTCACCCATTTTATACCCGAAGCGAGCAGCGACTATCTAATGGTTCCGTAACATTTTGATTTTGATAAACAAACTCGCTGACAAAAAACTTTCCACAAATACAATAAAAACTTACTTTTGTTTGATTTAATTGCTATTTTAACTGTAGAAAATGCCTCAAGTCCTTTTAATCTCCATTCAAACTTTCCAACCAACGCTGCTGACGAACCGGACATTACGATTTTATTTGTGACGTCACAAGTAGGCAAATTAAAGTTTGTCCCGAACATTGCCTTTTCAAGTAGAAAAAAAATTCCATAATGAATTTCGGAAACAAATTAAATTAAAAATTTGTTGGTGGATGGTAGAATTTGAAAGTTAAAATGAAAAATAGATTCAAAATTCAAAATATACAACAGAAACTATGAATCTTTTGCGCATGTGCTAAGAGTGTTATATTGGTATTATAACATGACTCTATTTACAAAGCTAATACAGGAAGCCATATTAGAATAAAGCATTCCCATAAAATGTATCTTCTAAGTATATTTTTTTGTTTCCCTTAATAGGAATACAAATGCAGAATTCGATATATGTCTTTGCATTCTTTTTATATGAGTTATAAATTACATATACTGACAGTTCTTCAACATTTTTACATTATATATTTCAATAATTTATTTGAGATTATGTACCAACAATGCTTTTTAAAAATAGCCATTACATTTGTTTGTACATTTCAGATCCTTATGCATGTAGGTACCGTGGCTGAAAATTCCGACTTGACTGATGAATGCCCCACCCCCTCAGCTATTGCAGAAAAAGCCAAATTCTTCGGATGTATTTTTCCAAAGGAATATCACGATATATGGGATATTTCGCAAAATGTATTTGTAGAAAGATGTTTCGTTAGCAAGCTAGTTCCAAAAGGTAATAAAAAAGATGTGAAAAATATGGATACATGTTGAATAATCCCTCCTCAAAACGGCATCGACATTTCAAATAATGTTCCACATGAAATAATTTTTATCAATCAAAGTCCCAAGTAATTATGTGGTTCTGTTCAAACTTCGCGTTTTAATTCGATCGATATATTGAGTTAAGTTAAACTTCGTTTAGTTGAGTGAATCAGATGAGAATTCTGAAAAACTCGAAATGCGTGTTAGAAAATCCATTTTCCACCGAACTTAACACTTGCAACAGTACCAAAGCATTTGATTTTCTTACACTTTATGATACTCTGCTATACCATAAGTCGAAGATTTAATAAATTAGTCTTCCTCTACTTAAAAGGTGAAATAAGACAGTTATATTGAGTACTAGGTAAGAGGAGGCCCATTTTTTTAAAGACACACTCATTCAAACTAAAAGTATGCAGAGGAATATGTCATCGCCAGGCTGGAATTTTTGTTTGATTACATATTTGTAGAATTTAGATAACAAGTATTCCAGCAGACAATAGGGATACCTATGGGGAAAAATGTGCGCCACTTTCAGCCGATTTGTTTTTTATTCGTATGAAGCGGTCAAGAACTAGTTCAGAAAAAAGACAATAATCTAGCCGAGTCTTCTAATTTCAGTTTCCGTTATAAAAATGATGCTCTTTCATTAAACAATCTTCAATTTAAGAATAACCCCCATCTTATATACCAAAATGAACTCGCAATTAAAGAGACCATTGATGCAACATCATCGATAAAATACCTGAGACTTATACCATTATACTGATAACTTTTTAACAAGTGTCATGATTTCGACTTTCCAATAGTGAACTTCTCGTTTATTTTGCAGTATAAATATTTCGACGTCCCAGGAATACTAGGTCTGTATTTCGCGTAGCTCTGCCCTTAGCTGATTTTTGGCTTTCCTTTCTAGATCCTATTGGTTATTTGTTCTCTATCAGCTTTTAACATATTTCGGTTTATGGATTTCCCAATGTTTTGATTTGATCTGCACCGAAGAGACATAAGTAATCTCTATTAAAATTGTCATTACAGAAGTTTTGGGTGATTTTACAAATCTTAACGATGTTTATATATTACAACTGAAGACAGACATATTTGAGTAGAACTAAAGTTTATTACCGAGTTACAAAACCTGACTTTTCATTGGCAGTGTGATGGGTGCCACACGTGGAGCAGATAAACAATTATGCACATGGGACAAAGTGTCTACAAAAACATTGGGAAAACCAAGCAAATGAACATTTCTTTAACTGTTGTTCTTCATCTTGAAGTCACCGTGAGGCCAATGAGCTTTGCTCATACCTCATAGTAATGTCAAGACGCCCGAAGCCCCGATTTGATCAGAATTCATTGCTAATTGCAATGCTACATAGACTAATAGAAGACAACCACATTATATAAAATACCACAGGACAGTTATCGAGTTGATTGTAAGAAAGCATTATAAAATAGTCAGATGTGAGAATAACATTATGAAATTTAATAAAAATGAATGCAAAGATTTTGAAGATATGATAGGTTATCCAAATGAGACTTTCTCTCAAGAACAGGTACAAAATAAATGAAATATATATAGAGCATACATGTACATCTCACGCACTTTGAATCTTTTTACGGACTCCACACTGCAATAGAGACAAATTCCTGTCTAGAAATAAACGATGTATGGATATGGAGTAAATGCGTATGAGACAAGGTCTCTAAAATACATTACAAAACCAAGCAATTAATCTTTTATTGCTGTTCATCATCTTCAAGTCACCATAAGGCCTTCAACAATGAGCTTTTCTCATACCTCATAGTAAGTTCAAGACGGCTCCTAACATTGAAATCATTGTTTATTGTTGAACAATGTTACATTTTTGGTGTTGGACTCATGAATGCAGGATCGCCAACAAACATTTAATAAACTGGCAGTCTTTTAAAGTCTCCCAAACGATGTTGGGAGGCTTATTGTTTTTGTTGCGTTTCTTCTTTTTATTCTTCTTTCTTTTTACAATTGATGTCATCCGTTGTCCGACTGAAAGACTGATAGAAAATAACCTCAACATATAAACAACCACATGGCATCAGTTTTTTAGGGGATCACACTTCTATTTCTTTATTTCGTGATGCTTTTTGTGTTTTTTTATTTATTTGTTTTGTCTTTGTTTGGTTATTTTTATTTGTGTTTTATATGAATTCCAATGTTTCGGGATTTTCGATTTTTAATCTTCCCTTTCTCACTTTTTTGCTTTGGTTTTTTGTATTTCTTATTTTCTCCCCCCGGGAAGACATTTTAATGGCAAATTCAGGACGAATGATATGATTTAAATTTTGAAAACTTTCACGTGTTAGTGTATATTTCAGTTGGTAGTCTCAGAATATTGCCAGTCTGATAAATTCCTTTTTTCGTGCCTGTAGTTGGTACAACGGTTTTGTAAAGAGAGCGTTATGACTGTCTCAAAATTTAACACTTATGTATGTTCAACCTCTGTTGCACTTGTGACTTCAAAGATTCTACTGTCATCACCATAATTTGACTTTGTATTTTGCAAATGAGATAAGACATTTTTGAGTTGATCGAGAGTTTATTACGGATCTGATAAACAGTGACTCTGACTTGAAAATGAACTTTTCATTGGCATTGTGACGGATACCCCGCGTGTAGCAGAATCATCCTTATCCTTCAGGAACGCCTAAATATATCAGTTGTTGTTGTTAGTGCTATTTTGCACAGTTTATGTTTTTTCTGTGTTTTCTTTTATGATGTTGTATGTGATACAGATTGGATTGTGATTATTCAGTATTAGCCTAAGGGTTAGAAAATGACATTTACCAATAACCCACTAAACAAAATTTGTCCAAGTAATTTAGCTGGCTGTATGACGTGTGGTACGCCTTGAGCACAGAATGCATATTATCCCGGAGCACTTGATGATGTCTCAAATTTTTTAGGCAGTTCACACAGCTAATGCATAAGTTTTGAAGTGTTTTATGCCCCCGCCGTTAGGCGACGGGGGCATTAAGTTTTACCCTTGTCCGAAAATTTTCGTCAAGGATTTCCAAACCTTTGTATGCAGTAATGATTCGATATTTGGTCTGGTCTGAGGCTTTTGTATGATAATTTGTACAGTGTCTCCCCTTTTCAAGTCCGTCACTCATATACTTCCTGTTTGACGATAACTTTAATTTTTCCCATTTTAGGCATATATTGAAGGATTCTAAGTTTGTGTATGTAGTAGTGATTTTATATTTGTCTGAAGCCAACTGACTCACCTACTTCATGTTTGCCGATATATATATATATATATATATATATATATATA
>MJUU01005848.1:124352-151537 GCA_002080025.1 Modiolus philippinarum | reverse complement strand
ATGTACAATATTTGTGCTATTTCTATCTATATAAGGTTTTATCATATTTACATGACACAACCTATTATGTCTACGTCTGTCAGGTGTTTTAATAATATAATTTAAATCACTGATTTTCTTTTCAACAATATATGGACCAAAATATCTGGCTTCAAGTGGCTTTCCAGGAACAGGAAGTAAAACAAGTACTTTATCACCAGGGTCAAAATTGCGTTTTACAGAATTTTGGTCATACTTAGCTTTCATAGATTCTTGACTGGATGTAAGATTTTTATTGGCTAGTTCACAAGCTTTAACAAGTTTAGTGCGAAAATCTGAAACATAATCTAAGAGATTTAAATGGTCTTTTTCATCAAATAAAATTTTCTCACTTAAAAGTTTGAGTGGGCCCCTAACTGTGTGTCCAAAAACTAATTCAAAGGGACTAAAACCTAATGATTCCTACAGCAAATAAAAGAAAAGAAATTCCTTCATCCCAATCTTTCTCTGCGTCAAAACAATAGGTCAGCATCATATTTTTTAAAGTTTGGTGAAATCGCTCTAAGGCGCCTTGACTTTCAGGATGATATGCAGATGATCTATACTGTTTAATGCCTAATTCATACATTACTTGCTGAAAAATGCCTGACATAAAGTTTGAACCTTGGTCTGATTGAATAGATTTAGGTAGGCCAAACAAAGTGAAAAATTTAGTTAAAGCCCTAACTATAGTTTTAGTCTCTATATTTCTTAAAGGAATAGCTTCAGGAAACCTTGTGGATGCACACATAATAGTTAACATGTACTGATTACCAGATTTAGTCTTTGGTAAAGGACCTACACAATCTATTAATATTCTACTAAAAGGCTCCTCAAAGGCAGGTATTGGCTGAAGAGGTGCTTTTGGAGTAACTTGGTTTGGTTTCCCTTCTAGCTGACATGTATGACAAGACTTGCAGTAATTAGAGACATCTTTTCTAAGATTAGGCCAATAAAAATAATTTAAAATTTTGTTGCAAGTCTTATTTATACCTAAGTGTCCTGACAAGGGAGTATCATGGGCCATGCTTAATATCTCAGCTCTATACATCTTTGGTACTACAATTTGATACTTTATTGCCGATTCTGCATCAGCAGATACATCAGAAGGTCTCCATTTACGCATAAGAATACCATTTTTGGTGAAATAAGTAACAGGTTCTTGCATAGACTCACTTTCATCAACAGCCCTGTTGAAAAGACATGAAATTTCAGGGTCTTTATGTTGCTCACTGCTGAACGTAGACATAGAAAAACCATCACCTTGAACCAATGAACTATCAGAAAACTCCAAAGGCTTGCTTGTTTCAACACTAACATCACTAAACTGACTCATAAATGTATCCGATAAATCAAAACCATCAGTGCTATTTTCATCAACTTTCTCAGCTTCAACACATTTCTTTTTCATAGCACGAGTAACTGCACAGGCAGGATAAAACTCAGAAAACTCCTGTTCAGCAGAATCAGGAACTTGATCAAAAGAAGGCTTGTCTGTCACAATAGGATTTCTTTGAACTTAATCCCCAGCTACATCATTACCAAGCAGAAGTTGAACACCTTCAAAGGGCAATGATGACTTAATACCTAAGGTCACAGGTCCAGAAACAATATCCGAAGACAAATAAACATTATGGAGAGGAATAGCAGAACAACCACTAGAATCTACCCCCTTAATAAGAACATTTCTACCAGTACTAGAAATATCATCAAACGGCAGGGTTTCCGCCAACAAAAGAGACTGTGAAGCTCCAGTATCTCTTAAAATTCGAATAGAGGTAGAATTACAAAAATCACTCGAAAGCGACACAAAACCATCACTAATAAATGGTTCAAAAATCTCCATAATGGAACTAGACGGGGATTTGACCTCGACCTTACTAACAGAAACAGACTTCACCTCAGAAACAGACTTCACCTCAGACTTCACCTCAGAAACAGACTTCACCTCAGAAACAGACTTCACCTCAGAAAAAGAACTATGCACATCTGTATCAAAATGAGGCAAACATTGTGACGACTCAACAAAACCATTGGGTTTAACTTCACTTTCCTTCCTTTGCTTTAACCTATAACAGTCAGATATCAAATGGTCTTCCTTCTTACAATAATTACACGAAATCGACTTAATTGGCCTCTGTGACTGTGAGGGGGGATAGGACTTGGACATTTTATTAACTGGACGTTGCCTACTATTTACATCATTTGAATGTTTGGGTGAAAAATTTGTGGAATTGTTATTTCTGAAAAATTTCTGTGGTTTATTAAAAAATTGTGTTTTATGTGTAAGTGAAAAGTCATCAGCTAAACGTGCAGCAATTTCCAAAGTTTCAGCTTTTTGTTCATCAATAAAAGTTTTAATGTCAGTACTAATACATCCTTTAAATTCTGCAATTAAAACTAGCTGACGTAATTTCTCATAATTGTTATTTATTTTCTTTGATGAACACCAACGATCAAATAGTTGCTCTTTAGTTCTAGCAAACTCTACGTAGGCTTGGTTACTCTGTGTTTCTGCATTCCTAAATTTTTGCCGGTAAGCTTCAGGGACCAGTTCATAGACTTTAAGAATTAACTCTTTTACAGTGTCATAATCTGAAGCCTGTTCTACGGACAACTGAGTGTAAATTTCCCTGGCTTTACCAATTAATACACTCTGTAATAACATTGACCAATTATGTTTTGGCCACTTCAAATTCTGGGCTATTTTCTCAAAATGCAGAAAATATTTGTCAACATCCTTTTCTTGAAAAGGAGGGACCAACCTGATGTTTTTAGCAACATCAAATGTCTGAGAATTCTGAGAAAGGTGTTGATTCTTTTCAGCTAACTCCAATTTTTTCATTTCTAATTGAAAATTGAGCTCTTTTTCTAATTTTCTTTCTTCTCTTTCTCTTTCCTTTTCTTCTCTTTCTAATTCTAATTTTCTAATTTCTAATTCTTTCTGAATTTCTAATTTTTTAATTTCCAAATCAGGTGTTTGAATGCCAAAAGTCGCCAAAACAGATTTATCAAAATAATCTTCTTCAACCAAATAATTTGCAATTACATTTTGAATTTCAAATTTTCTCATTCCAGATTTAATGTTTAATTTTAAATGTTTTCCTAAAATAATCAACTCATCCTTTTTAAGCTTCTCAAAATTCTCCACCTGACACGTAGACATGAATTGTTCTGGATCAAATGACATCTTGAAAAAATTTTATTGCTGACTTTTAAAAATCTTCTATTAGACAAAAATATAATAATTTCTTTCTTAAACCATTTCGAAGATCACGGACGATACCCCCAATTTCTGTTATGTGGCAGAAATGACCAATTAAAGTCAGCAAAGATAAAACAAAATTGGCTCAAATTAACTTTTTAATCAGACGAAAAAAATAATTATTTTACAGATCAAATACAATATATAACTTATCTGACAATAATGAAGTCCAAGTTATAATCCAAATGAACAGTTCACTTAATTCCACCAATAAATGTCCAATAGAATAATCCTTATAATCCTCACTAAACAGTTGATAATAGATTCACAATAATTGATGTCGATTTCCAATACGAAAGATGTGCGTGATAATCCTATATAAACTAATTAATCCTGTATAAACTTATTAAACTGACTGACTTAACCCTTTTCAGCTACCTCATATTAATACATTTATTATTTCTAGAAAAATCTATCCACAAGATATAACTAGAACATTCTAATCAACTGACAATCACATGACTAGAATGATTATGTAAGGAAAGCCTCTAGAAAATTCTATGTGTTAAATATTATATTTAAATTCTAGAAATTTCTATATGTTCTAAGGTGAAATAACCATGACCCTGGTTTATTGTAAACAAGTTACATAACTAGGCCAAACAAATTACATAATATTAAGGCAGTACAAAATAAAAACAATGAATAAAATGTATTATAGAATATTTACAACATTTAACCACCTATAACACAATGACTCTCTTAGACAGCCTCTAGTTTGTTATGTTTCAAGTTGAGATCCCTCGGATGCTTACCTTTTCCATCGGGCCGATGCCTCTGCTGATGGAAAAGTAGTTCCTAAAGGTATTCATTAACCCAGGAGTCAGTACTCTAATGCTGATCTAGACTGGGAAGTATTCCTCCAGGCAAAGCTCTGTCATTAGATGTTTTAGGCTTTCCATTTCGATCGTTTTGGTAATTTGCCAAACGATTTTTTTATCCGCACTGAAAAGAAATAAGTTGTGGCAATGTTTGTCTGCAAGAACAAAATTTACAGTAACTTCGGTATTTAGTCATTTTGTCATAATATAAATAAGCACTGAGTAGACAAAAACAGTTATCCAGAATTGTAAAATTTATTCAATGGGAAATTGGTGAAAGTGAAACTCATTCCAGTTCTAATAATGTTGCTTATGCATCGTGATTAACTCTGATATGTCATTTTCTTTCTAGATTACAAATGCGTTAAAGAAGAAGATTACAAAAGAGCATATTTTAAGTGTCCTGATATTTTAAATGACAACATGTATGTATAAAGGAGATAAACTGTATAAATGAGAATCATTTGCAACTTGACGAGGCAATTAACGATGAATGCTTCATTAATGTATAACGAATGTATTTCAAGTTTTAGTTACCTTAAAATCCTCTCATATATTTTTTAAATTATCTTTGTTCAGTAATTAAACTAGTAATTGAAAAAGAATATTAACACCTCTAAGAACCTCCCATATACTCATTACTTTTTATAGAATTTTACCAGAGGGCAATGTTATTTCTGATTCTTATTTTCTCTACACACATTCTATTAATATTTTGAAGGGATGTGAACAATACTCAAGCTGTTATGAAGGTTAGAAACCACCAATTCATTTCTTTAACATTTTCAATTGAAATTCCCCATATTCAAATCTGTCTGGACAATTTATCTTAAGTTTAACCTGTATGAAACCATATATTTTCCGAAAGGTGCATATCTTGCCAACATCATATCAAAATTTCAGCATACCTTTAAAGCCTTCCAAGAGAGTTCCGAAGGTTGGAAAAACCCTATCTATAAATATACACGATTACGGCCAAAACATGACGCATTGATAGTATACCGGAAAACCCCTATGATAAGTACTCAAAGGATCATTCTAGTCAATTAACTTTGGTCTCAAAATAAGCCTGATACATCAATGTTCAAACAGGTGCATCATTTGTTTCATTCTGACATTTATTTTTAAAGGGGCAAGAATTCAAAGTTATATTTAGATTCTAAAAGAGCTACTTTTTCATTTGTTCTAAGCCCTGATTGGCTGAATTGGTGGTTTGACACCTGAAAATAAACCAGGGTCAAAATCGGAAATTGTATTGGTTCCACTACCAAATATTCGGAATTAGCATCAAAGGAACAAAGTACAAGAAAAATTCATTAATTAAATTTCAAGGACAAGGCAAAAACGAGAATATAAGATGAAAGTCTTCCATCAGGGCTGAAATTAAGCTCTGTTATCATAAGTTTTCAATTTGCGCTTTTTTAGAACTCTGCCTGAAGACGACACATCCACAACATAATAAAATACCTAAGTTAGTTTTAATTTAGTTTCTTCATATGCGCTTTCGACAACTTATGTCTCTTCAGTGCAGATAAATCAAACCTATGGCAATTCATATATCGAAATATGTGTAAAAGCTGATAATGAACATATTACCAATAGGATCTAAATAGCAAAGCCAAAAGGACAGAGTTATGCGAGGGGGAGATACTCCTCAGTTTTAAACAAAATGTTTTAAATTTAGATATTGCAAGTTTCAAAGTAAACTTGGTTTTTGGGCCAGCACAGAAGTACTTTCTGACTACTGGGTTGGTGAACACTCTCCGGGACTAACAGTCAACCAGAAAAGGCATCGGTCCAGTGGAAATAATAACAAAATACCGAAATTATTGTTAATCTAGTTTCTGCATAACACATGAACACTCAAAACAGAAATACTCACAGTGTGAACTCTAAACAAATAGAGTGACAACACATGCTAAGGAAGGATACGCATGTCCTGCTCCTGATACGACATCCGTGATACTGCTAGTAAGTCAATCCAGGGTAAAGTCAAATTCGGTAATAATAAATCCGGTAAAACCTGAAGTCTTGCTGAAAATGTTCGTTCTCATTTGCGACAAAAGACATTCCTATTTGTTCTCTATCAGATTTTCAAATGTTCAATTAAAAGTTTTCCGAATGATTTGCACTGAAGAGACATAAAAGGGCCATACCCAGAAACTAAATTTGTAGTAACTTGTTCGATTTTTCGTCTCCTAAATGTTTTGGTTTGATATGTACTGAAGAGACATAGGTCGTCAAAATGGCCATATGCACAAGAAAAAAAAATTGCAGCAACTTTGGTATTTTGCTATACATATCTATCTTACAGGGCGTGGTGATAGAAATTCTGAAAGGACATATACAATGTAATATGAACGGCTGAACATATCCCTGACTTAGCAGTTTCTTAGACTGAGCTTTTACTTTTTTCCGCAAAGATATAGTTTCAACTGTTAACATACTGAAATATACGGAATCAACTGGAAATAAATTGAAATATATTCCACCGTCTGTTGAGGTGGTCATATTGCCACCAAGAGAGGAAAAATCACAAATGGGAAGTTAAAATCCTGATGTTTGTCATGCAACCTTACAGGCTACTGAAGCAAGGTGATGTTATCTATAACTTGAAGTCATCACTACAGAAGTTTACGGTCGTCATCACGATCTCGAAGACCGCTATGGGATATCTGTTTCCCAGATGACGACAGATCTTTCTCTTGGCTACTAAGTCTGTTTTCTCGTAATGTATTTGAGTTTACTACCGGAGTTAACATGTTTATAACAGCGGGTGTCTTATAAGAAGCAGGAGATGCTTACTCTACCGGTGCACTTGATCTCACCCATGATTTGTTATTGGTCCGTGTTATTAATTTTTGTATGTGTGTGTGTTTTCATTTTTCTTTTCTGTGCCGTGCCCATGTTATGTCTTTGTTTCTTTGTTTTCTGACGTTGCAATTGTCCTTGGATTGTTCGCTTTAGACTAACGGCTCGGTTCTCACTTACTTTACCTTCAGACTTCCATGTTCTTCAATGTATGACAAATTGTGATTTCGGTGAATCGGCTGTCTCTTTTATATAATGCTAACTTAGGCAGACTTTTTAAATCTTTGATCATTTTGCGAACTTACAAGGTGTTTATATCGAAAGCTTAAATTAAATGACTGAGCTAGCTCTTTTTTTATTAAGAAATATGTAAGCCTTTGTAAAAGTAAATATTATTTGTATAATATTTGTTATGTTGTAAGTTGTAGGGAGAGGGCTTTAAATAATGTTGTGATATTTTGTGTCCGATCCCTTTGCTTTATTTGCAATAAGATATGTTTAATTCAATTCAATTCAAAAGTAAAGGTCAGCTAAAAGTAACGCACAATGTTTTTTTTAGTTGGAATGCCTATTTTCTGTTGAAAAACGCGGAATGTAAATTATGCGGTATTGCCATTGATGAAAATAAGATTTTCATCACTGTTGGCGTTCGAAATCATGTATGCTACCTTTTCAGCTCACCTTACCAATAATGCTATGTGCAGCAATATTATCTATATACCTTATGTATCTTATATGTTGCAACATTATCCTTCTTTTATCTATTTCCTACCCACCACAGTTCATGGTGTACTATGTTACAACTCTAGATTTCCTACCGGGAGGAATGACTCGGTTACCGAAAGTTATATTTTTATATAGTCTAGGATGTCCAGTGGTGTAAAACGCTGGACATAGCGCAGGCGGTGTTGCAATAAATGACAACAGAGCAGGTTCAAATCCAGCCGTAGACCCTGCTTGATTTTCAAATGCTAACAGGTATGGAAGGTGATTTTCATCACTGTTGGCATTCGAAATCATGTATCCTACCTTTGCAGCTCACCTTACCAATATATAATCATTAGTATTATATAGAGCTGTTTGCAACACAATTATCTATATACCTTCTCATAGCTCATTTTACAGATACAAGTATGAGCAATGAGATGGAAATTAGTTTCTGAGCGAAATTGTTGGCATGACCACACTTAAGACTTGATATATTACCTACATCGCTAATATGATCATTGCACTCGTGCCAACTTCCGTGTCTTTTGCAAGGAAAACTCAAAACTTGGTCACTTGGCAAAGTTTATCTTTAATTCGAAACTTTTTAAGCTAAAAGAAGATGAAGTTAAGTTATAATTTAAATTTTTTCGTGTTATCTAATTTGTTGGAGTTGGTGTATAACTAACAAAATACCGAACTTACTGTGCATTTAGTTTCTGCATATGCGCATTTCGACAACTCAGTGCAGATCACATCAAAACATTTGGAAATCCATAAATCGAAATATGTGTAAAAGCTGACAGAGAACAAACTACCAATAGGATCTAAAAGGGAAGCCAAAATCAACTAAGGACAGAACTATGCAGAAGGGAGATACTCCCTAAGTTTTGACAAAATTTTCTCAAATTAAGATATTGCAAGTTTTTAAATACAATCGGTCTTCGGACCAGCACCGAAGTACTGGCTACTGGGTTGGTAAATACACTCGGGGATTAACAGTCCACCAACATTGGCATCGGGCCAGTGGTAATAAACAACAAAACACTGAAGTTACTGTGAATTTAGTTTCTTCATATGCGCATTTCGACAACTTATGTCTCTCCATAGCAGATCAAATAAAAAAATTTGGAAATCCATAAATCGAAATATGTGTAAATATGTGTTGCTAGTAGGGGACAATGTAGTCATCTCTTATATTTACTTACAAAGCTTGTTTTATTCAACAGCCCACAAAAAACAACAGCAATCAGTACAGAAAGCATAGAACAAACCACGAGAAATACTAGTACAGGAATAGAAAATGAAACCAAAGACGATACTGATAATTTGGATTCAAAATCAGGTAAAATGCTTATATAATAGAAAAAAGAAGGGAAACGGGGAATGTGTCAAAGAGACAACGACCCAAAATAGTTTTTTTTAACCTTTTGCTGAAAATGTGCTTAATATTTTGAAAAACAGCTAACTTGTATATCATTAACATTAAATGACAAAACATGAAAAATGATAAGTTTTTAGACAAAAATTACTGTACAAGGAAATGGCGAGCACCCTTTCAACAAGACCTGGCAATGCAGTGTGAACAATAAATTGAAGTGCAGACCAACACGAGAGAAATCTCCATAATACCAATGAACATATTTAATAGTTTTACATTTCAGGAATAGTTTGTAGTAGAATGTGACATAGGAATTGGCTATTTTAAGACACCTATTTTAGTGGCGTTGTAATGACTATGAAAACGTATTTTCAGTGACATGTTAACATAAGCTGAATGATATTTTTTGTATGAATTTTTCAGGGTTGATAACCGGAATTGTTCTGGCTATAATATGCATGATGTGCAGCTTTGGTAAGTTAACGTTGGACATTAATTACGTTAAATTTTACTATTTTCATTTCTTTTTATCCGAAATCAGATTAAAGATTCAATATCCTGGTTTAGTATTATGTTTGTAAACAATCACGTTTAACTGAAAATCTCTTTTTCTTCCAAGCAATTTTCAATTTTAATAAATTAGAAATTTTGTAATGATAATATCTTTCTTTGGAGTATACAGTTCTGCATAAAAATATATTGAATATTTGTTTTCGGTCATAATTGATTTGACATTTGTTTTAATTTGAATATAAAATTGGGAAAAAAGTAGCAAAAGAATGCCACTGTCGCTTTACATTATTACACAAAAAGACCTTTTGTGATGACATGACCTTGCCACTTCTGGATTTATTGCACATTTTAAATATTTTCGATCGAATTAAGGCTTGGCTGTTCCCTGGTCAAGAAAGCAGGATAATTTATTTTACTTCTAGAGTTTTGATATGGAGCTTTGTGTTTTTGGAGAATAAAACCTTTTTGAAGGAATTTAATACATTCATCAATAGTTTCATGATCAAAACGTCCTTCCTGTGATTAATTTTTCAGTATTGCATTTAACGAAACCTGTAGATCATGTTGGCTATGTCCAGGAAGACAAAAATGACTAGCCGCCGATTGTGTGATCGTTTTGCTGAACATTTACGTTCAGTTAAAAATAAACTAGACTGCCAGGTCGGCAATCATTTTAGTCTTCCTGGACACAGCCAACATGATGTACAGGTTACTGTTCTAACTAAAGTGATTGAAGGTCGTGCCCATAGCCGTGTGCTTGAACAGCGAATCATCCATCGCCTCGGTACAGTACACTCCAGAGGAATAAAAGTTAAACAGAACGCCGTAGATAAGTCAATGTACTAATCATCAGTTGTTTGTTTTTTATCAACTGGTTCGTAATTTCTGCATATACACCTAATACTATTTTTGTCATGTCTTTGAAGTTCCAATTACAGGGTTTACAGTTTTAGTTGGAGACGACATTAGTGACACGTGTATCGGTCAACGGTGATGTACCTGTTCTCTTTTTCAACCTCGCAAAAGGAGTTAACTCCGAAAATTTGGGCCTTTTTTTTCTTGTATATATATTTTAGATTTTAAATTTTATTTCATATTCTTATTTCGTTGTTCTCCATGTACAACAGCTAAACAAACGTTCTTACTGTGTCTAATTTTTCCTTTACCCGCATTGAATTAAACACCCTTAACTAAGTTGACAATAACTTCGGTATTTTGTTATTTGTTACCACTGGGCCGATGCCTCTGCTGGTGGACTGTTAGTCCTCGATGGTATTCATCAACCCAGTAGACATTCTTCTGTGCTAACCAGAGAGTCTATTTTATTTAGAAACTTGCAATATCTAATTATTTGTAAAATTTGTTGAAATTAAAGAGTATCTGCCTCATGCAAAGCTCTGTCCTTGGTTGATTTTGGCTTTCAATTAAGATCATATTTGGTTGTTTGTTCTCTAACAGTTTTTAGACATCTTTTAGTTTATGGTCTATCAATTATTTAGATTTCATCTGTACTGAAGAGACATAAGTTGTCGAAATGGCTATATGCAGAAACTAATAGAAAAAAGAAGGAAAACGGGGAATGTGTCAAAGAGACAACGACCCAAAGGGGAGTAATAACAAAGCCACCACAAGATCTTCAGTGAACGGTGGGGAAACCCCACACCCAACGGCAGGTCGGAGTCGGCCCTTGAACAAGGAGTAATCAAGTTCAGCGAAATAAACAAATTTACAATAAATTCAGTATGTTGTTGTTTATAACCTATTGCGATTTGTTATTGTTTACCTCCAGTTTAAACATAATTTCTGTCTTAAAGAAGTGTCCCTAGTGGATATTATCTTTAATGAGATTTATTCCGTGAGGATAAAGTATTACTGATATCCTATCTCTGGATACTATTTTCCCATGTAAATATGATCCTTTGGATACTTTTTATGTAACATTTCTATATCGCAGATAAAATATCGTAAATATTGTGTCTCATGGGGCTGTATTTGAGTAGGAATAAAATAAATTGTAACATGGTTACCACTTTTAAAACAGCAAACGAATTACAAATGACCCAAAACTTTAAAAATTCACTAAAATGAACACGCAAAGCAATGTTTTATATTCTGAATGTTATTTTCAATTAAGAGCAATTGTCCTACAAAAATGCATATGACGGAATCAAATAGAGCACAGTTTGTTTTCATCAATATTCAGTCAGAAATAAAATTTCTAAATTCTTGTTGTTTATGACTTTTGAAGACACTTGTAGCCATAGGCTGTAGTTTTAGCTTTTATTTAAAGCGTAGACGTTCGACTGTAGATACATTTAGATATAACCTTTATTCAAATACTTATAACCCATTTGGGTTGTAGTATATCACATTTATGAGAACAAAACATAAATATAGATTTAAGCGCAATTATCCTTTTATAAAGCCCACATGTTTTGGGGTTTTTTTGAAAAAGCGCAAAATGTCCTATGTAAAAGTGCAAACGTCTCTCGCCGTTCCATAGGATTAGATACTTTAAATTATTTAATAAACAGTGAAAGGATATGGAGAAAAATTTAAGGCTATCCTTGGCGGCCACTTGTAATTTTCTAATTATTAAGTGTACTTTAATTGTCCATGTACTCTTCCTTTTTCTATTGGACCACAATACTCCCTTAAAGCTGTTATTATTTCAGACCTCCGAGATAAGTAAACTACCACCTTTTCTGCACAAATGCAATTAGTTTCCTATCATTTTTACCGCACGAGCACATACGTTAAATTGAAAATCATTGGACTCTGAAAAATGTTTCGAAACTGATATGCTCAAATATTATTCGAAACTACAGCGTTTGCTACAGGGGGGTTTTACTTTGAAAAAAAATCTACCTTATAACAAAGAAAAATCTACCTTATGTTTTAAAATCACTCCTAAGATTTCAATTAATAAGAAAAAATTGTTACAAATTTAAATAATTCCCCATTCAGGCCTGTAAAATATTTATTCTTTTGATGATGCCATTTCAATAATTTCAAAAACGCATTTACTTTTTTCAGGAACAATAAAAACTTTATATAATACCTTCTTTGCAGCAAAAGTAAAACTTTCAATGGCCACAACAGATTGTTAAACAAAAGTATTTAAAATTGACTTTGATTGTTTTATAATTGGACAAAAGCAAGTCTTCAGTTTTTTCATTCTGTTTTTACTGAAAACCCTTTACCAGTTTTTCATTTAAATAAGAAACACTGAATAAAAAAAATTGCTAAATATGTCAGCCAACAAGAACTAGTATTGTTAAGGTTACAGTTAATGGACAATAAGGTAGCCTTTGCAAAAAGGTCTAACTTAGCGGCGAGCAGACCAATTTTCCATTTAAATTACCAAATCACCCATGAATTTTTATTATCTTTGTTGAAAATATAATGTTTTTTATTTCGTCAAATGGCTATCTTCAATATCTGACATGGTTCAAACATACTTTGCCGGGCTATAACTTGCTTATCTTTTGACATAGTTTTTCGATATTTGCCATACAGACGTATCACATCAATATTAAAAATTTGTTACCATTTCACTTTCATGTGACCTTCATGTCTGACCTTGAGGTCAACTTGTTGTGTTACAATGAAGGGTTTCAGGTACACGCCGATCAATAAAAAATAACGTTTAAAACTAGGAAAGTTGTAAGATGCCTACAGGTTTTAGACGAATTTCTAGCGGTTTTTCCCATTACATTACTTGGACCATACATAATGAACTTAAAATTAACTATCATATATTATTCGTTACTTGAATAAAATAACTATTCCTTAATATACCTCTGAGAAAAAAAACATATTAAGGTTTTTATGTGGTACAGTACATTTTAAACAAAACAAGAGCATTATTGAGAAAGAGAGACACATACGTACACAAGTCTCGGCCTTCACCTGTGTACTAGTGCTAAAAAGAAGATTTTCAGGTTAAAAAAGAACTTTTTGTTTGAAATGTACGGTATCTATTGTTTCAACAAAGTAATTACTATTACATTGCGTCTTCTACGTCTTTCGTAATTGAGTACTTCTTTTTTCGGAAGTATACTAAGTTGTAAGTTTTAGTGATTCAGCCCAATTTTGTAACCTCTACAACAAAACAAATACTCATAATGTACAATTTTTTTTAGAAATAACCATGTCGGTAACCTAAGTCATTGATTTAAACTTTTTGTATTTGAAATTCAAAAGAAAAAAAAGTTTAGTTACATTTTATCTTGACAATTTGACTTCGATTAAAAATGGTTGCTTTTCAATTTGATAGTAAATAGGAGTTCAGATAAAAACGATGCTTTGTTAGAGAATAAAAAAGAAGTAAATTAATATAGCAAAGATAACAGTAAACACTTACAATGGCCGGAAATTACAATCACATGCCACAATCTACCAGGCAACTACACAAGAAAAACAATAAAAAGACAAAAGATGAACGTAGGAAACGATAGGAACAACTCGGGACAGCCAGACTTGGTACCGGCACTACCAAGAGCTAGCGGTAGAGTAAAGTAATTTAATTAATTGCTTTTTCAAATTAATGTTAACTATTCAATGATAACTATATTTTATTGTTTTAACGTTAAGTTTAACACACATTTAGCAATAACAGTACATTATTTGAATAACCAAGAGCGTAAATCGTACTTTACTGCACTTTACTGGGGACAAGCAGCAGAGGCAGTAAAGGAATATTTTGGAATGTTAAGGTAGGCTGGTTCTCTCCCCTCTTCATAACGCATGCGCTATCGCGGAACAAGATTTGATGAATGGGAACCAGTCTAATGTTAAGGTAGATAGACAGTAATATTCAGATCCATGAGATTTTGCTGTAAGAATTAAAGAATCAATCCTACTTACCCAAAATCTGTAATAAAAAGTATGGGTTACCATGCTTGTTTTTTCTAGAAGTAAGATCAAAGTTTGCTCATTTTTGGTCACTTTTCACCTAAATTTACAGAGAATGCACAGGGAAAATATGGAAAGGCAATTTTTAGCTTGATACAAATGAACTTTTTTATCCCTGAGAATTTGATGTATTTTTGTGAACAGATTGTTATGATGTAATTTATTTATTACAATTAAAAAATGTATATGTGGCCATGCTTTTAACGGAGAAACTTTACAAAGTTTCCGGATTAAAAGTTATTTACTGGAAAGGGGAGTTAATTCGCGGCAAAGTAAACGAAATATGACGTTTCACATCTGTCATTCGGTTATGACGTCACAAAGGAAAAGCCGTCAAATTACTGTTCCGGCCCGAAAATCTAACAAACCCCATATCCGTCTGTTTATTTTTCTAATGCGCGATTGAATTGCGCAGAGCAACAGTGTCTATCTACCTTAAATCATGACGCCTTCGATTATTCAAAAATGTACTGTTTAAAAAATTAATGTGAATTTAACATTAAGTTAACGTTAAATGAGTTTAACGTTAGGTCAACGTTAACAATCATAACGTTTACAAGTGGTTGAAATTTGGTTGAAGACTATACTGCAATGAAATTTTCATCGGCTTAATAAAAGAAGTCTTATCCTCAATGAAGGTGACAAAATAAATAGGATTTAATAGATTTTTGTCAGAATTCCCATAGAAGGGCGCATCGAATGACATTATGAAAAGGCAAAGGGGGATTATTGGAAAAAAAAATAATTATGGTTTTAAATGGATAAAAAAGTATAAAAATCTGACAGAAATACCAAATAGAAAAAATGAAAGGATATGGAGTGGATGTACATGTGACAAAAACGCACACGATACGTAGAAAACTCCAGTCTATCAAGGACAGGGCTTTTATACATGTATACATCTGTCTACAAAGCATGCATATCCTTCGGTGGTATATTTTCCAGGTTTCAAGATCATTTGAAATTGTTCGATATCCTTGATATCTACATATTTTACACATGGATATCTCTAATTTCATATATCTTATCTGAAGACTAAAAATGTTTTGAAAATTCTAATTAGTTTCCTGAAAACATTTCCAGATAATTTTTTTCTGTACTGAAGAGACATAAGTTGTCGAAATGCGCATATGCAGACTTCGGTTCTTAGTTATTTGGTATTCACCAGTCCAGTAGTCAATACTTCGATGCTGACCTGAAATCCGATTATTTTTGGAACCTTACAATATCTAAATTTTTGTTAATTTTGTTGAAAACTAAGGAGTATCTCCCTCTGTCCTTAGCTGATTTTGGCTTCATATTTAGATCATATTGGTTGTTTGTTCTCTATCAGTTTTTACATATCTTTGAGTTTATGGTCTTCCAAACGTTTAGATTTTATCTGCACTGAAGAGACATAAGTTGTCGAAATGTGCATATGCAGAAAGTAAATTCACAGTGACTTTGGTATTTAGTTATTATGTAAAAGTTTTATTACGTGGATGTATGTTTTTTTTTCCTTTATTGATCTTTATTAATAGTTTTGTTAAAATCTAAAATATTGTGTACATTTTATATGACATTTATAGTCCCTAAATTCATTTATCCACGGAAAACAATAAAGTACAAGAAATTAGTCATTAAACATATGAAAAATGACATGGAAATGGTATGTTATCCGACAACGTAAATTCCTCCCATATGCATATATACCTACCATCATGAAAATTGTCATTGTTCAAAGTTAAATCGTAGCAATTCTTGAATCAATAGACATTGTAGTGGTTTGTTTTCTCTTTCAGTTGTAGGTATTTTCCTGGAAAAAAAGAAACAGATTTCGGATAAAATTTCAGGTATGATAACAAACTACAGAAATTGCAGTTTTTTGCACGGTCGTTATGATGGTGTGTTTTGTTTACGGAGAGATTTTCATAGTTTTTCCTGTGTTTACATAAAAATACATTTTTACCGAATTACAGAATTGCTTCTGAGTAATTGTATATTGTATTCACTGCAAGATAACGAAGGAACCTGAATCTTTCAAAGTACTTTAAAGTCACAGTACATTTCTTTAACAATTTTGCGTAAACGGATTTGAATCTAAATTTTCTTGTTAAATCCATCAAATTATCATATTGGTTATTTGTTCTTTATCAGTTCTAACATATCTTTGAGTTTATTTTCTTCCAAACGTTTAGATTTTATCTGCACGGAAGAGACATAAGTTGTCGAAATGCGCATATGCGGAAATTAAATTCACAGTAACTTCGGTATTTAGTTATTTATATAAATATAGATTACTTACAAAATCCTAAGAGAGGTGTGTCTGATTTTGAAACAAGCATATCTGATAATGTATAAATGAGGTTGATATTTTTTTTAGATTTGGAAAAGTAAGGTACTGCTTGCCTTTTTCTACTTCATTGCTTGCCTCTACATTAGGACAAAGGCAACAACTCAAATCTTTGCAGGAATACCTCCCAACCTATTATTATTTTTTGCAATCATGGTGGCAGTCACTTTGATATTTATGCATTTAGAAATCCGAGATTAGAATATAGCAATATCCATACCTAGACTAAAAGACTTTCGATGTGTCCGCTTTGCATGCTATCTCTCATCCCCTTTGATAAAGCTTTAAATAATGTTGTTTATATTTGTACGTGTAATGAGCATCGTCGACAGTTTTCGACTAATTAAGGTATTTTTGAAGGTGAATGCAACAGATATTAATCCAAAATTTAAATTATATATTATTTTCAACTTCCTTAGATGGGAGTTATATTAATAGATTTGTTAATCAATAGGCAGTTTTCTATCTTTTGACTACTTTCGACAACTTACGGGTTTTTTTCAACAACTACGGGCATTTGGTTTAACATTCTATGACACTTTGTTTACGTTTTTCATTGGAAAGCCTGTTTTGGGCCGATGCCTCTGCTGGATTGGACTGTTAGTCCTCGAGTGTATTCACCGACCTAGTAGCCAGTACTTCGGTGCTGGTCCGAAAACCGATTTTTTATGGAAACTTGCAATATCTAGATTTTAAGATTTTTACGCCCCCGCAACTAGACATCGGGCCTATTGTTTTTACTCTTTTTTGTCCGTCCGTTCGTACGAATTAAAACACAACTTTGATGTTTGTCAGAAACTTTGAAAGCAAATTTCAACAACTTCAAAGGAATCTAACTTATAATGAGTAGATGAAGACACATCATTTGAAATATGCTGCTGTTGCAATGGAAACTAAAAAAAGGCGAGAAAATTAAAATTGTCTCAATTAGGATGAAAATTTACTGGAAGGTTGCCTAGCATCAATATAAATGATTTTTGGGCTCAGAATTTTCAAAATTGGCGCCGTTGCCATAGAAACTGCAAAAAGCGAAATAAAATGCCTATAAGTTGATGAACTTTTACAGAAAGGTTTCCTTCCATCAATAGAAGTGATTTAAAAGCTTATTAGCACATGGAAATATGGTTGCTGATCGAAACTTTGAAAGGGAGATAATTCAACTGTATATTTTCTCGAAAAACGGGAGGTATTTCATCATTTTCATACTTGTACTGTGTCCAGAATTGTACTGTGTCCACACCTGTATTGTATCCACAAACACTTCCCCTATTGATTCAGGGGTCAGTAAGCGGGGTATCATTGGCTGCAATTCGGCGACAGCTCTAGTTTTTAGCTCACCTGGCTATGCCAGGGTGAGCTATTGCCATCACTTGGCGCCCGTCGTAAACTTTTTCATTCAAAGATCTTTTGTTCTGAAACCAAAGGGCCAATTTGAACCAAATTCTGTCACAATAGTCCTTAAGTAGTCCCCTTTTAAAATTGTATCCGGCAAATTCGTAACTCATCCAAGATGGCCGTCATCGGGCAACATAGTTTTAACATTGGACCCTATTTGAAAACATATTCAAAGATCTTCTGGTCCAATTCGAACCAAACTTAGTCATAATGGTCCTTAGACATTCATGTTCAAAAAAGGTATCCGACAGATTCGTACCTCATCCAAGATGGCCGCCAGCCGGGAACACAGTTTAAACATTGAACCCTATGTAAAACACATTCAAAGATCTTCTAAGAAACTACTAGTCCAATTAGAACTAAACTTAGTCACAATGGTCCATAGGTGGTCCCTTCCAAAGAAGGTATCCGACAGGTTCGTTCCTCATCCAAGATGGCCGCCGGCGGGGAATATAGTTTTAACATTGGACCCTATTTGGAAACATATTCAAAGATCTTCTAGTCTAATTCGAACCAAATTTAGTCATAATGGTCCTTAGACATTCATGTTCAAAAAAGGTATCCGACAGATTCGTACCTCATCCAAGATGGCCGCCAGCCGGGAACACAGTTTAAACATTGAACCCTATGTAAAACACATTCAAAGATCTTCTCAGAAACTACTAGTCCAATTAGAACTAAACTTAGACACAATGGTCCTTAGATGGTCCCTTTCAAAGAATGTATCCGACAGGTCCGTACCTCATCCAAGATGGCCGCCAGCGGGGAACATAGTTTAAATTGGACCCTATGGAAAACAATTTCAAATATCTTCTCTGAAACTTTTGTAACAATTGTGGTCTGATGGTCCTGTCAAAAAAGATGCTTAGTTCCTTACAGTACAAGGTGGCGGCCAGTAGGGTACACCTATGGTTAAATGTGAAACACTTTCACACCTAAAATGACTCAATAACAATAATAGATACAAAAGAAATATTCTTTTCATTTGCTAGAACTTGTACTATATATCAAAGAAGTTTTAATCATGTACATCAGTACACTTTTTAGGAAGTGTCTATAATTTAAAAATAGAAATAATCAAAAGTTATAATTTTAAAAAGGGGGATAATTAAACTAAGGGAAGTTATAAATTTAATTTCCTTTTCAAACATGTTATAATTACACTGTTATTCCCTAGGTTATTCACCAATCCAGTAGCCAGTACATCGCTGCTGGGCCGAAAACCGACTTTTATGGAAACTTTCAATATCTAAATTTAAGAAAATTTTGCTTAAAACTAAGGAGAGTCCCCTCTGCACAGCTCTGTCCTTAGCTGATTAGGGCTTTTCTATTTAGATCTTATCGGTTATTTCTTCTTTATCAGTTTTTACACGTATCTCGATTTATAGATTTCCAAATGTTTTGATTTTATTTGCACTGATGCGCATATGAAGAAACATAATTCACAGTAACTTCGGTATTGTGATATTCACAGTTACTTCGGTATTGTGTTGTTTATCTTTTGATCGGAGTGATACCACCACAGATTTTGTTATTCTGGAAACGCAATAGCGAGGTCGGTAAACGGTCAATTGTGACGGTAAAACGGAAAATCAAAAATTACACTATAATTCGAATACCTTTCAAATTTTTGCTCTGACGGTTTTAAAACAAGCCAGATTTAAGAATTTAAGAATTTGAGAACGTTTACAATAACAAAGGAGTGAAACAAGATGATAAAGACTAGTAAAAATTAGCCGAAACTTCCATCGGAAGAGCTATTTTTAAGGAGATCAGTTATAATATATAATATAGCAAATTAATACAGTGAATTTATCAAATTTCAAAATATTGTCCTTAATCATACTAGTTGGATGCGAGAGGACTTCCCAGAAGTGAAGAAAATGTTGTTTCATAAACCTGTGCTATCTATTGCTGCAAGATGCCAGTAACATTCAACGTTAACGTACAATGTTTAGAAACATAATATAGTATCTGACTCTAAATGCTACTTATTGCAATAGTGTAATTTAAAAAAAAAGTAAAATAATAAAATGGACTGTTTCTTAACATTCATGCCAAAGGTTCGAACAGTCCCTAGAAAATGGATTACAGTCCATTTTATGATTTTACTTTTTTTGAAATTACACTATTGCACAGTGCAGTATACAAATATTTTGTTTTCTTTTGGGATTAAGTTCAAGATTGAGCATGATTTTTACAGGTGATTTTCGTTACATGTTAGTCGGTAGTCTTCTCTTGTATCCTCCACACCTTTTTCCATTTTTCTGTCCCGGTTGCCCCTAGAAGAAGGCCCTTCTGGCCAAAACGTTGGGCACAGTTCCCTTTTAACCCGTTTTGGATATTTTAGCTGTTTTTAGTGTGAATATTTTTGTTTAATTTTACCTTTTAATGGTGGCCTACCTTACCATTTTTACTTTGTTTATTTACGTTAATTTATGGCCATTGCACAACATATATTTTTATACTTTTTTTTATATTGCGTCTCGGATCAACGAGCCTGCCGCGCTGTGATTTGTCAAAGATGACAATAACATTTGTTTACCTGTAAATGTGTATGCATATATTGATAGTAATAAAATCGACATGTATACGAAAGTAAGTGAGAACCGAACCGTCAATCAAAAGAAAGAACAATCCATGGACAATGGCAAAATCAGACACACTAAGAAACAAGGACACCACTTGACTACGGGACAAAAAAGAAAAACGAAGACACACATACAGATGAACAACACGGACCCAATAACAACTATGCGTGACATCAGGTGTACCGGTAGAGTAAGCATCTCCTGCTTCTTATAAGACACCTGCCGTGTTGAACATGTCAACTCCGGTAGTAAAGTCGAATCCGATAAAGGAAAAACAAACTTTAGTTGTAGAGGGAAAGATCTGTTGTCATCTGGGAAACAGATATCCCATGGTGATCCACAAGATCGTGATGTCAATCGTAAAACTTCTGTAGTGATGACTTTTAGTTTTTTGTAACGTACCCTTGCTTAAGTAGTTTATTTGTGAGCAACTGAGCTCTATCAAGGAAGTCACTGTAACGACCACAAGCCCTTGAGTAGCAAATGATTTGTGAGATGTAAACTCCATGTGCTGGTGCTTTTGGAATGTTGCTACAAAGAAAAGGGAAGTTGACTATTGGAAAAGTTAAGTCATCGCGTTTGTTATACAGGCTAGTTTGTGAGTACCTCTGTTGTCAATTTCAAGATGAAGGTCAAGGAACTAAGCCGATATGGAAGTATCTGTAGTATCCTTAATTTCAAGCTCTTTTGGATAAATAAAATGAAGTAGATCACCAAAGCGAGGGTTGTTTAATGTTTAAATATCATCTATATAACGGAAGCTGAAATTAAAGGACTGGGCCAGTTTTTTGTCTTTATTTTGAAGAAGCCCTTCAATGAATTCAGCCTCATAAGAGTGAAGAAACAGATCGACTGAAAGAGGTGCACAGTTTGTGCCTATTGGAATTCCAGTGGTCTGTTGAAAAACAAGTCCTCCAAAATTGACAAATATATTGTCGATCAAAAACTCTAACATTTTTATCACTTCTTCCTCTGTGTATTTTTTCTGTGATTCTGAGTCGTATTTCACAAAGTATGCTTGTTCTCTGCCTATGACAATGTACTTATATCTTCGTTCGCCGTTCTTACGGGAGACACATCTATGAATTATATCTTTCAGCCGAGATTTCAGTTGTTCATGAGTAATGGTAGTATAAAGTGTGGAGAAGTCAAATGTTTTAATGCTGTTGCAGTGCAATAATGATCTAGATTGCAGGATGTCAAGCAGATCTTAAGAGTTTTTTAATATCCACATTTCATTTACACCACTTCTTGAAAAGCTAGTACCACAGTATTTTTGAAATCACACAATCCGATTATTTTCACGTATTACGGAATAACTTAATACATGCAGACCGTTGCAGCAGTTCTTTTGATGACTTACGAAGTTTTGCCACGTGTAGATTTTCAGGGCTTTCGAGTTTCAGCTCTATCGGAGCTTTGATTTGAAAAGGGTACCACATGCGACAAAAAAGTACACTAAAGAAATTATTTATACTCATATGAAACAGATTTTATCGAATTTTATGTCGAAAAAGCTTTGTAATTTAGTCAAACATTTCGGCAACATCCAGACAGCCAGCGCACTTTCGTTGTCAAAATTGTTCGGTTTTCATTTTTATGCCAATCACGTGTCTGTTTTTAACATTTTGTTGCAGAATTTTGTAATTCTAATTAGTTCCACTGAATCATCATGTGTGTTAATCGATATAATATAGTTTTATCTCATTATAATCTAGGATATGTCTTTGCTGTATTGCCATCCTGCAACAAAGACAATTGCTGTCCATTAACCTGCGTAACATCGGAAGTACCGACAAATAGTACAAACTCAGGTAGGGATGCTTCATTTGCACATGGATACATCGGCAAACGAATACCGAAGAAAAAAACGAGAAAAGAAGGAATTCCAAAACAAAAAATCAAAATCACGGCAAGGCATATCCAACACGGAATTGAGACCGTATCACAAAGAGAAAACAAACAAATAAACAAATAAACTCCACAAAACTAAAGGAATGACAATGTGAACTCTCACATAAAACCGAGAGTATCATCAGTTGTTCCGGAAAGGCAAGCATGATCTACTCCATTGGTGGCATCTGTCACACTCCCAGGGAAAAGTCCGGTTTTGTCATAGTCGGTGTTTGTCAGTCCGGTAATAAATTCTGTCATTCACCTAGAAATATTCTATGATCTTGCTGATTATAACATGTATCAATTGGCTGGAGTCACTACAAATGAAAAGGCACTATTTTTATAGTACTATTTTCGAGGTCTGTCAAACATTGGCGTATTGAAATAGTGTAGTGCGCCCTGACAATATTATGGCTTTGTCTTGGCACACAGAAGCTATAGTTAGTCGTCATATAAGCGGGAGGTTGATGCATCAATAAACCTGGTTTAACCCACCATTTTATTTATAAAATGCCCGTTCCAAGTCGGGAATATGACGGCCTGCCAAAAATGTTCTGTGTCGGATTGTGTTCAGTCGAATGTTATACGGATTTTCCTTACTGGTCTCTTCCTTTGATCGATTCGGACTTTTGTTGTCACTTTTATTTTCTGGATCTACCCAAAGATATATATATTAGAAACATTGTAATGGTCTGTCAAATCATGGTGATGACAGTAAAACTTCGGTAATGACAATTCCAAAAGTGACTGAACATACCGAATTTTTGAGACAGTAATCTGTTGAAAAAAATCGTTGTAAAAACTACAGGCACCGCAATAGCGAATGAGTTTTGAAATATAGACGCAATATGCCGGAGATGTGGGAATGATACTACTCAAAACGGGAAGTTCACTATAGGAAAGTCGATTCATCACGCTTGTCGTAAAGTTCTGTTTTCAGACGTCCAGAATTGTCAATGTTCACATATAGGTCCATGTATGATGCGGTTAGTTAAAAAATGACCAATTGCGACAACTTATGACTCTGCCGTAAAAATCAGATGAAAAATCAAACCAAATGCTTAGAAAAGGCTGATCGACAAAAAAACTTATAAATTTAAATGAAAAGCCATCATTGCAACTAATTCTAATTGCAGAGTAATGCAAAAGAAAAGTCAATAATTGCGAATGCTACAAACGAAATGTGTTAAAAGAGACGATAAATAGATAACAGTCAACACTTAGTATGGCTGAAAACACAATCACCCCCCGAACAACACAAGACAAACACAAATGAAAGACAACTGACTAACGTGAAACCATTGTAACACGGAATATCGATACTTGGTACCGCCACTAGCAAAAGCCAGTGGAAGGGTTAAACCGATTTATAGGTATGCAAACCTCCCCTTTCTCCATCACGTTTCCCTGTGTTTTTAAACACACGAATAAAACCCAATTGGAACATAGTTGTTAAAAACCTACTCTAAAAGCTAAATATAGAAGTTACTATTAATTGTATATCTTTCATTACGACAACAAATCAGCACATGTCGAATCAAAAAGAAAAAAAATATGTATATCTTGTTTTAATATATGCCTCTTGTTGAACGGAATCTTTGTTTGTTATTGGCAAAGATCATTGGAATTCCCATTTATAAATTGTACAAATCAAAGTGAATAGAATTACGGTGGAAATCTTAATTCATTTTCAATAAATAACAGCAAATGTCGTGACGATATTCTTACATTTGAAAATCCCCAGTATATAAATTATGTCGACATCATTTATCGAAACATCTGAAACTTAATACAGCATTAGGTCTAAATATTGCACTCTCTGGATATAACTGTGTTAAAATCATCAATGACTCTATTAAACTAAAATTTATGGTAAAAGGGAAGGTTTCTATTTTACTATTACTAATTTTCTCGACAGCGAAATTCCTCTAGCTCTATATATCTTATGCGTTGTAGATATCTTAACCCACCATTTCTTTTGAAAAGTCCGGACCATCGTGGTTGACATTTTTTTGTCGGTGATTTTGTTTTCTGTATTGTCTTGTATTTCACACTATTATTTTTTTGTCTTTGTCGATGATGTTTGTGATTCAGATTTGCCGTTGTTATACCTGTGTACAAAGACATAAAAAGATGTTTTTCAAACGTTCATCTTGGTCTTCTTTCAAAGTTAGATAAATAACATGCACCATGGATTTTATTTGGTTTTGTTTTAGGGTTAGAAGATGGCATTTACAAATCAGCCAACCAACAGATCTTTCAGAACCTCATTTTTATTCAGTACTGGAATGCCCATTTTACTGCCCAACGACCTGTGGCAGTTCCTTTTTGGTTGCTACCATTCACTACAGCAATAAAAGGGGGTTTGGTGAGCCATAAAACCAGCGTAACTCACCATTTCTATTGAAATACCTGTACCAAGTCAGGACCATTGCGGTCGACAATTTTCCCGGTGGTTTTCACCTGCTTCATCTGTTTGCCTAATGGACTTTCTAATGTAGTTTGTCATTAATTTTGTTATCTGATTGGTTAATTAAATAATTTTCAAGGTATAGATTTCACGGTTGACATTCCTGAAATTGACACGATTTCTATGCGTTTGTTTATGAAATAAAATGGAGGCAATACACATCGCTTCAACTTCTTTGACTGATTGTAAACGTTCGGCCTGTGAAAACACATGTTGAAAGAGATCCACAAAATCGCGACGAGGAGTTGCAACAAGTATTTTTTACATAAATAACAGAGAAACTCAGCAAGCAGATATCGATGCTTCGCAAGTAGACATGCAGACAATAGCGCCCATACTACAAAGGACTATAAATAATTCAAATGTTATCTCCGATACCAAAAGCATTGCCATCAAAAAGCTGAACAGGACGTTTCGTTAACATTCAGAAACCTAGGCTGACATTCAACCAAAGCAGACCTACCTGCACAGACAGTCCATTCCCCCAACACACTCCTTTTCTCTACGAATGTTTTACGAAAATCCGTTGCTTTCTTCTCCAACTCCAACTCCAACTATTTTTTCAGCCATTAAAAGTAAGCTAAATAGCTGTTAATTCCATTCCTTTATTCACACTAGTAAATTTATGTAGTTTCAGAGATGAAAATTGGCTGTGTGGCATCTGACAAACGTCCAGATATAACATTTTGAATTAGAAATTAGCTTTTCAACTCAAGTATAATATTATTGCCATTGAAATCGATGGAAATCTGTAAATATCCGTACAATGATCCATTTGATTTGGCAGTGCCTCTCATGAGGCCTACAGAAAATTCTACTTCCTACGAATCGTGTTGGCATCTCCGAGACCGAATACACAACTGATGGAGTTTCACGCTTTTGACAAGTAACTAACCGTCTGTTCAGCTGTAATTATACATTCAGCAAAAACAACTCATATGCCAAAATAACGCTACCATGTTTTCCTGTCTGGTAATCCTCAATAAATGCCAATTTCCTTTCTCTTTGACTGACAGTCGGAAAACCTGTTTCTTGGCGCCATATTTCTTGGTAGACACGCACTTTTGATTTGAGAATAGGAAAAAATCGTTCATGCCAAATGTTTATTATTTTGAAAAAAAATGAATCATTTTATATTGCATCATTAAATTTCAGGTTTTATTTAAAATCTAGAAGAAAATAAATAAATCATTGTTTATCATATATTGGGACTATATTTTCCGTGGAGTAATATTGCAATTCGTCCATCTGCTGTTGATTTCAATAATAATTAATGTAATAAACACCGTTAAAATCTACAACTACATTAGAATGGAGATAACTGTATTGTATTTGAAGATTTAGAGGCATCATTTGGGGATTTGATGGTCGCAAATATCCGTTTACTGGCTCCGCTGACGCGTCGCCAGTAAACTCACTTTGCGACCATCAAATCCCCAATTGATGCCTCCAAATCTTCAAATGCAATACAGTTATCTCCTAATTGGCGCTTGACAATTGTGTTCGGTAATTTTGTTAATAACCCTATCTTATACGATTCTCGTGCTTTTATTCTATTCTTTACGATCTCAATGAACGTAATCTTGCCATCAAATCTAAGTTTAAACAACAATGTTACAGATTTGAAAAAATAATATATTTTAGAGGTTTTATAGACGATATGAAATTTTTAATTTGAAATTTTGCAGGTTTCCCAAATAGCTTATATCCTGGGGTATTTCTCGTCATTGTTTTTACGGAAATTGTATTGAAAATGAAGGATACTAGTTAAAAAAATCAGAAAACTTGGGACGTAACTAGCATTCTTTGCGTATTGGATGTTGACATGAAAATTCGTTAATGATGATCTGAAGATTTTATACCCGTACCGGCTTCTCATTTATTATGCCGATTTTTACTGAAATACGGGATGATTTTTTCAACAATTCTTCCATGGGGATCGGTGTTCTGAAAAAGTTACCAGTATACAAGTCTCAGTCTCGGTCACAGTTTAATGGCAAACAATCTGTGACAGATGTTTCAAAATTATGTTTTGCCACAGCTGGTGGACTGCTAGTCCCCGAGGGTATT